>PPHD01023464.1:0-12457 GCA_002909625.1 Bambusicola thoracicus
GTGTTTCCTGATATCCAACCTAAACTTACCCTCACAACTTGAGGTCATTTCCCTTCATCCTGTCACCTGTCAACAGTGAGAAGAGACCAACAGCTCTCGCTGTAACCACCTTTTAGATATCTGAAGAGAGCAATAAGGTCTCCCCTCAGCCTCCTTTCCCCTGGACTAAACAGCCCCAGTTCCCTCAACCTCTCCTCATAGGACATATCAAGTGTTGTAAATCTAAGTGGACTGACTGACTCTGCTGAGGCTGTGGGTTATTTTCCAGCATTTTCTCAAGTTACTCTGTGACTGTACCAAGATGGACATCTGCAATAGTTGTGACAACACCTGCTGTACCAACAAGCCCCATATAGACGCACTTCTTTGAGATACATGGGCCTAAGTTTACAAATCTGTGCATACCTGAAGGAGTTGGACAGAGAAAACAGAGCCAGGTTCTTGTCACTGGTTCCTAGTGCCAAGGAAGAGGCAGTGGGCACAAACTGGAGTGCAGGAGGTTCTACCTGAATGTCTGGAAATACTTTTTCACTCTTAAGGTATACAAACACCTGGAAACAGATTTCTCAGAGTCTCCTCCTAAAAGCTCTAAAAAAGCTCATCTCTAAAAGCTGCCTAGACATGTCTTGGATGCCATGATCTGGGTGTCCCTGCTTGACATGGTGTTGGACCAATTGAGCTCCAGAGGTCTCTTCCAACCTAACTGTTCTGTGATTTTATGATTTAATCATATAACATGAAGACACAACTAAATCTCTTGATTTTTATGAAGCAGTAAAGCAATATCTTAAAGTGGATTTCTTGAACCTTTATCAACATCTGTGGTATAGCTAATGATGGTGCCCTGGTGATGGTCACTAAAAAAGAGGGACTTATGAAATTAATAGGAGATGACATGATTAATAACAGTAATTCGGATTTGATGAAATATCAATGCATCAGGCATCAAGAAAAGTTATGTGCAAAAGCTTTATATATGGATAATGTCATGTGAATCATTATCAAAGCTGTGAATTTCGTAAAGTCCAAGAGACTGAAGGAGTCATAGCCACTTCTAGTAGTTCCTTGAAAGTATGGATGCTGATTATAGGGTCGTCATCTACTTTTCTGAAGGAAGGTGGCTAAATCTGGGTAAAGTGCTAAAAGGACTTTGAAAAGAGAAATCAAGTCCCCTACGTAATCAAAAGGAAAATTTGTGTCAGAGCATGACGATTAAAAATAGCTCACAGATTTAGCATTTTTGGTGGATTTGACTGCTCATTTAAATGAGTTAAACGTGTGTCTTCGAAGTGAAAATCACCTTATCTGTGCTATGTTTCAGAAAAGAAAGTTTGAAATGAAATTTAAATTTTGGCAAGCTCAAATTATGGTAAATAAATTCATGCATTTTGATACACTGGCTAAACAGTCTTGGCAACAGTGAAAAATATACAGCTGTGCTTTCCATTTTGATAAAAAATATTGAGAACAGGTTTCAAGATTTAAAAAAAAATCATTATTTTTTATGTATTTGCCACTCCATTTTCAGTAGACATAATTACCATACTTGCAAATACATAGTCTTGCAACCAAATATTTAACTCAAAGTAAATCTTGGTCATTATCTCTTTACTAGACATTTATAAGCCCTCTCTTACCAGAGAAAAATATCTCTCACTTCACAGTCACACTTTATTTATGTTATTAATTCTTGACAGTATGTACATTTGTGAACAATTATTGTCAAGGATGAAGCACAGGCAAAGAAATATTTCACCAAAAATCTCTGATGAACACCTTGAGAACTCATGAGGAATGGCAACCACTGACATCAAATCAGCCTGATGCATTAATTTTACAAAAGCAAGGTAAAATATCCCACTAGTTTTATGTTTCTCTTGCTCCCTGTATATACATTAAGTTTATTATATATTTTTTATGCAGCCCATGGAAATTTTTGTTCACTCAATGCTGCTGAAGCAAGCCAAAGTGTTGGACAGCTATGATTTAGAAGATACGAAAATGTAAGTAATTGCAGGAGAGTACAGCTTGCAGTAATTAATTATTGTTATTATTATTGTTTTATTTTTCCCTCTTAACTTTGCTCTGTTAACAACCTGTCTCTCTAAACCGCTAAGGAATTAAAACTATTAAATATACTGAAAATATTTCCAGACTGATGAAGGTTCACTGTGATATTGACTTCATTTTCCATCTGTTGCTTAAACATTTCTAAGGCAGTGTGCAAATAAACTAGTGAGTGGGACGCTCAAATACTATACAGATTGGTGAATGTCATCGTCATTAAAGTGAACTAGACAGAAAAGTAGTTTGACCATTCTGGAAGTGTTAATTATCCTTTTTCAAGGAAATATGTGAACAGACTCATTCATTCTTTCTCATCATCCATTTCTTTCTCAGGTGTTACTGGAAGATTTCTTTCTAGCCTACATTTTTTGTAATGTCAGCACAAAAAAAATGCTGACATTCCTGACTAGCCTGCACATGTGAAGAAATCCAGATTTGTGTTGTTCCTTTGTGAAATACTGTCCCTGCAATCTCCTGGAAAATTCAGAATCTAAAAGGACTTTTCTAATGGTATGGTTACATACATCACATTTCTCTGGATAGAAGTAATCTTTTTTAAAAAATTGCTTTTTCTAGGTCTCCTTTCTTGCTGATTTAAATTTACAGTTGTTAAATTTGTTCTGTATCACTATTTAAATTGCTTTTTCCCTCTAAGTTAAAGCTGTTGGTTATGAGCTTGGTTACCTGTTGTTTCAAATCAACTAGCAATACTGTACTTGCTTACTCATTCAGTTGCTAGGAGTTTTTCGTGTTTGGTATTGAGTGGTTAATACGGACAGATAGATAGCAGGCCTATTTGAGTTCAGGAGTCAGGGAAAGACAAGCAACCATAGCCCCACCTTCACCTGAAGCTTAAGCTCTTTGGAGTGGTGGCTGCCATGACACCATTACACAACTGTGAGCTTTATCTTTTTAGTACCCATTATACAAAAAGCAAATAATTTAGAGTAAGAAAACAAATTTTAAAAGTCTGTTTCTTTACGTTTTTTTTCCCCCAACAGGGTAAACATCATTTACTTGTGTCTATTTGCATACTGCTCTTGGAAGTAAGGAACTAGTTTTCATGCCTGCCATATACCACTTTCACCTTTATTTGAATACCCCACAATAGAAAGGTGAGAGCAGGCACAGATGCCACACTGATCTGTTGGGAAAAAAGCATGAAGCAGAAATGGTGTGACTCATTTTTCTAATGTCAGTATTTATACTGTAGGTCTGAAAGCAGTAAAAGGCTACTTATTATTAAACTGAGTCAGTTCACAAGTCACACAAAAATTATATTTATGTCATGGAAATGTTCCATTTGTATTTGAACTGAAAAACACTTGCATATCTGAAGGATCATTTAAGATAAATAGATTTAATATTTATGCATATACACTTGAAATGCTGCTGGTGATATGAGGTATCTTGAATGTAGAAAATCTTCATGACTTATAGCCACTCAGAAAGAAAGAAAGCTTTTCACAATTTTTTCTATTTCTTATTGGATTAGAGATTGATGCATATGCTAAACCTGAATACCACCAATAAACCAAGAGCAGAGAGTATTAAACATATTTGCCAAAAGGCACCTTCTGGGGAAGATTTTGTACTCTAGCCAAATTTCACTCACACCCCCCTACACTATTTTTCTTGCACTTCAGTTTTTGTCTCAGTCGATGCCCATGGCTCCTTGAGGCAGCTATATTAATATCTCTTGTATATGCATGTTCCCACTCTTCCTTTTTTTTGACCATAGTTTCCAGAGGCCAGAAACTAAGCATAGGAAGAAAGCCAGCTGAAGAATCAGCTGCAGGGTAAAGGGAAAAGCAGGGGAGCAAAGAGAATGTGGAGAAGCGATGAATTTTTTGTCTGCTCACATTTCATCAAATTTGGGAAGTGATAACAAATCCTAATGTGAATCCTAAGGATGTAATACCAGTGGGTGCTCTCCAAAACAAAAGAATGGTCCTAGAAAGAAATTCTGCTCTTTTTAAGTGTACTTGCTTGTGAAAATGACAGTAACCCCTGACAGTTTAGTATCTCTATATTGTTTCTTTGTATATCCTTATTCCACTAATAAACTCAAGATGCAAATGAAGAGGTCAATCATGAAAAATCACACATTTCTTGTGAGCTTAAAAATGAAGCAATAACAAAATCTAAAAGGACGGAGAAAGAAAAAGGAAGATCATGGCAGTAGAAATGAGGGAGAGATGAAGTAGCATTGCTCAGAGTGGAGCTCTGCTTAACTGCTTAACTGCTTAAATGTCAGCTGTGCATGTTACCTTCTTGGTCATCACTTTTTATTCCTTTATTTATTGCAAATCAACAGCATATTCAGATAAACTCTAGGTTTGTAGCTGTTTTTTGTTGTTGTTGTTTTGTGTTGTTTTTTTTTTTTTAAGTCTTGCAACTAACAAATGTAGCTACGTTTCTGTGAAATCAGCCTGCTTCTCATGCTCGAGAGAGCCTTATCTTTGCATTTTTGAATCCTTTTGGCATCAAAAAAGGAGCTGAACACTACTGTGTTCA
Organism: Bambusicola thoracicus; assembly: GCA_002909625.1. NCBI lineage: Eukaryota > Metazoa > Chordata > Aves > Galliformes > Phasianidae > Bambusicola > Bambusicola thoracicus. Next base: position 4,585 of record PPHD01023464.1, read on the forward strand.
GAAGAGGTGTGTTGACTTGCTGAAGCTGTTTGTCAGTGAGGAGGATCACAGTGTGGTGATATTTGGGAAGAAGAATAAGAGTAGAAGAACTTGTACCTATGAAAAGCACTGTCACACTTCTCACCATAAAAGAAGAATTAAAAAATATCCTTTGGCTTCTGATGAGTATAAGTGAGTTCTTCTCTCACTGCTAAAGCTAGGTATAATTGGCTTGGGATTTTCTAGCTCTGTAAGTCAGCTTTTAGTTACTTCAGTACAAAAACTGAGAACAGCAAGACATTCTAGCTGAGTGTTTTTTCCTCTTCTTTTTGCTTAGATTTTATGGGATATTTGTATTAAATACCTATAGTGCCATGTAAAATGTCAATAAAATTGAAAAGATGCTCCTATTTCAAAGTGAATTTATGATAAAAATGCAAATATTTGTAGGTGCCTGTGAATTTAATGCGTTCACGTTGGCATGTGGTACAAACGGTCGCTACAAATCACTACCTTTCTTGTAAACTTCCTGTCATGTAGTGTGAGGGGAAAAAGCAATGATTGTTTTCCCCCATAACCTGTTTCCACAGTGTAAGGAAAGTGAATGAGCTTTACACTTTAGCATGGAAACATGGCCTGAATCTAGCTTCTTATTCCAAACCAAGCCAATCATTGCTTTGTAGAATCATTGACTTCACCCCTCTGTTGCAGTATATAATTCTTACAGCATGCTTTCATTTAGTTGCAGAGCCTAGCCACTCTTCTGGAAGCTGGCTTTACATACCAGCATGGATTTCCAAAATTTTCAGTCATTATCTCAATACCACAACAAAGAAAAAATGTCACTTAACAAGCACATTTCCCTATCTGTAGAAGTGACAGAATCTGAGAGGTGACATTTGTTGTTTTTTTTTTTTGCGGAGAGGGTTTTTTTTTTCTTTGAGTATGCGTCCAGCAACCTATGTGTTAGATACTCTGATCAATAATAGGCAAGTGTGGCTCATCACTCAGAGATGTAAATCACTAGAAATGTATTTTCCCTGTTGGATTTCTATGTTTTTGATGTATTTTGCCCTTTGGGTTTTCATGTGCTCTATATCTGTATTTTTAGAAATTATTTGAATCACTGGCTGTCTTTTCAGAAAAGTTACAGGAATAATTTCCCTGCAGGGATCTATCCAAATTTTAGAGCAGTGAATAACAAAGCATTAAAATCCACATCTAGATAACTGTTTTCTACATATCTTCAGAAAGGTAAACGTTGCCACTTGAGTTACTATGAACTTTTGCTTTAGTATTGATTGAGAAGAAACTGAGTGAAATTCTTCTTATCTTGCAATTATACAGTAATGGAGCAATTGTTTTGGGTCAATAGGACAAGAATTTTATACATATATATTTGGTGAAGGTTAATTTTCTCTGAGGTTAATGGTAGAGCATTGAAACTGAAACAATAGCATAATAGGAATGAAGACCCATCTACATATTGAAATGCTCCACTATCTTGTGCATCAGATTTAAGTTAAGCCATTGCTTTGCTCTGCATATCCTTTGTTGCCTGTTGTGCTGTATTTGTTTCTCATTTGAGTGTATCTGCAATCCTCCCCTGGCTAATTTTTGATCATATTCTGCAATCTTGCTCTGTGTTTCAACCAGTGAGATGCTCAAAGCAGCTAGAAGACCTTTTTGGCGTAAGATACCTGATGAGAGTTCATGCCTCTACACAGCAGCAACTACATATCCAAATTTTAATCTGTTTTTAGACTTAGTAAAACAATTGAGGGCATTACTTGAGCAAAGACTAAAAGAGATTTCTCAAGCAGTTATGCTTTAAATAAAATAAACAGCAACACAGAAAGTGTTTTCACTGCACTCTTTTTTTGTGCTTCTCCAGAGTAATTTAGAAATGGAAAAACAGTATTTTTAAGTTCCATGTATCGTATTTATACAATATGTACATTCATAATAAAACTGGGAATTATTTAGAGAAGAGACTATAATTTTCAAGTCAGCTGAAAAAAAATCATAGCAGTCTAGAAAGACTATAGCAGACGATTCTTAGAAGAACAAATAAGCTATGGTGTAGCAGATATAAATGATGGAACTAAGATTTTTTCTAATAGGAATGTATATATTGTATGCAATGAAATGTCTAAAGTCTGGGACACTAACAGGAGAAAAGCAGATGACAGTGTGCCAGGGATTCTAGTGGCTACTGATGAGGACAGCATTGCCTTCAGGTACTGTGTGCGGTGACAGCAGATGTAGCAGGTGAGTGTGATCAGGAGGTGTAGTTAAATGTAATATGAAATGGACAAAAGCGTTAAGAGGAAGAAATAATCAGCTGTAATAAACAAGAGGGTCCATTGGATGTCTCCGTTGTTCTGCTTCAAGGAAGCAGTATATCTCTCATAGAATCAGCTTGGTAACTACAGGATGTGGTTTTTAGGTTTTTCAGAGTTATGCAGAAAACAACTTATTTAAGGGATAACAGTAATGAGCACCATGCTGATAGCAACCTGAATGGCTGCTTTAAGATTTCCCATTTTTTTAGTGGGATAGGATTCTAGAGTGTTATCCAACCTCTTTGATACTGTAATCATACACAAAAAAGTAAATAATATTGAAGTATTAAAACTAAAAATGGGCAATTTTGTAAACCAAGACCCTTTTTATAATGTTAGATAAAGTGCTTAAAAACACTTTATCTTTAGTGCCTCAGTGCTATGAAACAGAAAATTCCTTTAGTATGTATTAATGATATGCAATGGTCTGTCTGATGGAAACTTGACCACAGTGGCCTCCATCTTTTCTTCAGAAAAAACAACAGAATAATGGAATAAAGACTGAGTTTAACTTATCTAGGTTGCTACTTTATTATAAATCGGATTTTCCATTTATAAATTTTATGACATCACATTGTGTTATGATTTTACTGTTTTTTGTTTGTTTGTTTGTTTTGTTTTGTTTTGTTTTTGTAAGTGTTGTGTCTGGCAGTCACAGTTTGTGTGGGATTTCTTGCTATCCATTCCTAGAGCTTATTGCACAGAGAGTCTCTTTCTGTGCAAGGTGGGAACAGTTGAAGTCAGGAGACAGTCAATCTGAATTTGCTGCTGTGCTTTTGGGATGTTCTCTGTCCCCTTCTTTGGACTATCTTCCATCTTTTATTTTTGATCCTTGTAGCACTTTAAAAGCTACAGGCACAAGTGTTTATGGATTTGAGAGGCTGAAAATGGTAGGGGAAAGAGAAAAATTCTTAATGAGTATATGGAAGCTAGGCATATGTTGGGTTGTATTTTATTTTATAGATGAGCATGTATTTCTAATTAGATGTAGATGGCTTGGAGCTTAAAATAGGTGTCTGACTTACAGCAATAAAATAAATAACTCTTTTGAAAAAGTTGCATCTAAATTGCAAATCACTTCATGTCTCCAGGGATCTGGAGCAGCAGCACTTTTCTTCTTTTTTTTCTAAACAAAAGCTTATTATTTTTTTTCATACAAAGGACGGCAAAAGAAAGAGAGCAAAACAATTCTGAGCCCAAATTGTTCATTTGTTCTCATTATAGGTAGGAAATCAGCCTTCTACCATGTAGATGGTGCAGGCAGGAGTTTAACAAGTGACGCCAACAGTGCATTTGGAGCCTGAAATCTTCAGCCTGGCCTCAGAAAGCAGCACTGTGGTAGGCAGATATTTTTGTACAACACCAAATTACAGAAATAACAACAGCGAGAACAATTAACAGTTGATGGGCTGTAATTTATTTGAAGTAAACACAACTGCCATTTCTTTAGCAGAAAAACATACAAGAAATATTCTCTTGGTACTCCTATTATCCTCACTTCTACAGAAATATTTTTAAATAACACTGGGGGATAGGACAATATAAATTGCAATGAAATTACTGTTTGTCCAGAAACCACAGCCCTCATTTTAACACTTGCCAAGATCCCCCCAAAAAAGGACTGGTAAGAAAATCTTGCTTGTTTTTTGAGAACTATGGAGAAAGAAGAGAGTTTGTAGGAGACGTTGCTCTAAATACTTAATCAGTCTCCCTGCCTTCTGCTTTTCCACAGTTTCTTTTCTAAGAAATGTCAACTCTGAAATAAGTGGGAGTCTGTGTTCAGTAACTCCCACCAATAGTTTTAAAATAGGAAGAGGATTTATAACACTGTGTTCAGTGTTTCAGCCCTGTCCTGTGAAGAGAACTGCTGGCAGTGCCAATCCCAGTGGGATTTGTTTAGGTAGTGGCTTTGTGTAACTCTTGGAAAGAGCTGGGATCCCCTGTATTTTGATTATGAAGATGCCTCTGTGCAGGGTAGGTACTTAGTCATTATGATAATAAATTATTTTTAAAACAAACAAACAAGCAGAACAAAGAAAAAAGCAACAATTGTAACATACACATAGACACACAAAAACCCAATCCCCAAAACAACCACCATCAAGAAGAAAAAAACTAGAGATAATAAATACACCAGTGTTTTATTAAAGTGGGTGTGTTCTTGAAACCATCCACTGCATGATTTTGATAGAGGCATAAAAGGCAAAGTATCTTTCATCTGTGAGTTGCTCATTGTTTTTTTCCATAAATATATAAAGAAAAGGCAAAACTGCTACCATCAAGAAATTCCATACAGAAAGATAAGAATGAATAATTTTGTATATTCACAAATAAGACAAATGCATCCAGAACCTGCCTAGGGCAGTGCTGTTGGTCTGTGGCCTTGCACAAATTAGTCCTTTCTTTTCTGTAGGCTTTCTGATTTACTCTGGGGGAAATCAGGCAAAGATAATGCATTCTCCATTCTGCAGTAACCTATGTTGAAGTTAAAGCTGACAGAATTTTTGCAGGACAGGGTGGCTGGAAATTTTCAGAGGAACTGAAGCAAGAATTAAACCAAAATCTTAGTTTAAGAGCTAAGAGTGCGTATCACTAGGTCCTGTAGATATTTCTAGCTATAGGTCATGAGTTTCCTTCTCTTACTACCAGCCCAGTTAGCCAAACAGCTTTAGTTGCATTTTCCTTTCACCTTCTTTTCCCCGTATTTTTGGTCATGTAAACCAAATAGCTTTAAGCTCAACCAGATAGCAGTTACTTACAAATGGTTCCAACAAGTAATGTAGATTTTATGGGTTTTAAGTTATTTCGCTGTGCCTGGAACTGTGAATCTTGATGGAACCTAGGAAAAACTCTTCAAGAGCCTTCAATATATAGTTATGTGTTTGTCCATGTAAACTCTTAGCAACAACTAGATAAATCCCTGTAAAAGCTCTGGGAAAATGGAAACTGTTCTTATTAAAATTCTGAGGGCAAGTAGAGGTAAATTGCCTTCTTCTTTTCTTGTCTTCTCTGGATGTGTGTATTTAGCAACACAGGACAGAGTGGTTTGCATATCCTACTATTTCCTATGAACATTGCCATTTGTCTTTTGTCTATAAAGTAATATGCACTTTCCATAACAGGAAATAATGACTTATAAAAATAATATACATTTCAAAGGCAGAATGGAGTACAGCCAGTCACCTTAGCATTCAGGAAAAGAGAGAAATTCCTCCAATGCTGAAACAACACTGCTGATTCAATAGTGTACAAAGAGGAGATGAATAGGAAATTTGCATGTGGACTCTACTTGAGACTGCAGATGAATTAATTTCTGTTCTACAGTGCAAATACTTTTTAATATAGTTAGGAAATAAAGGATTTCACAAATGCATGTGAACCTATCTGCCAAAATGTCATTGTAACACAGAGCAATAAGTAAATGATACTTAGAGAAGATGAAAGAGAAATATTAACATAATCTATTGCCTAAAGAATAATTTTAAATCCTCCACTTGAAAGCCATCAGGACTGAGACTACTCCTTATACGGATTGAAAGTACTTGTTGCCCCTGTTTCCAAGACATCATCAAATCCCTGGGTCATTCTCCAAAATTCTTAACTCTAGAAGAAAATTTTACTTCCTTATAGTGCTTTTTTTTTTTTTTTTTTTTTTTTTTTTCCTAAGCAGCTTGTATATTCAATCACTTTCATTGCTCCTTGGAACTTTGTTGACAGTAGACCAGGGAAGGGACTGTGCATTTACTTCGAAACACAAATCGCAGCCTCCTGCCTGATGATGGTTGCCATGGGTACGGCAAAGCAATGTCTCCTTTCCTCTCTACAGAAGAAAGATTAAACACAGGTTTCTGGAGAGATAGTTTAAAATAGAGAACAAAAACAGAGTTGAATTGTTAGATAGTTAACTATATTATAGAAAGAGGTTTGTATTCTGCCAGATTTTTGATAGAGAGCAACTAATTGCTATAGTCCTTAGTCATCCAGTTTGGAAATCACAACTGTAGTCATTCAACCACTTGTCCTATGGCCTTCCAGCTGTAAGAAATGACATCACCAGTGGTAGTGGCGTATTTTGATGTTCTACCCTTATTCCAGAGCAGTCTTACATTGTGTTTGCTGACAAGGTTCATTAGCCCAGCCAGACTGTGTGGTTTCCAGGTTTTCATCCACTGTCCTTCCTAGTTATCAAGGAAAAAAAGCTTCCCTACATCAATCCAGCACACACATGTATATCTGAATTTGTATCTATATGTCTTTAATACACACCTTAATATTTCCAAGCTGTATAGGCTGACTTGACAACATGAGGGTTTATGGTAGAACCTGTAAGGATATTTGGTCATTTAAGTTTTAGGCAGAAATGTACTATCTGTGGAGTACTCTATCTGGATGAGTTTTCCTAGTGTAAAACATATGCAGATTTCTTTCTCTTTCTCCCCTCTCTTTTCTAAACTGTGTTTTTGTTTTCCTGTTTTCACATTAATTCTCTCTCCAGTTATAGTCTCTGATGCAGATTTTTCATTATTCCCCACTGAAGGACATTCCATAATAAGGAGTTTGATGTTTTTTGCCTGTTTTCCCTCTTTCTGCCAGCAGTAGATCTCTTTTACTCAGGCTGAGGATCAGCCAGCTGCTCCTGTTCCACCATCTGTAAGCTGATGGCTCAGTCTACCCCACTTCCAAAACTTCAGTGTGCCAAACGACATGGGATCAGAGTCTAGAATCTGAAGAAGTCCTACAGAAAATGGCTCTGGAGAAAAAGGAACAGCTGGAGGCCACGCCCATGTCCAGGTAACATCAGAAAGTGGCAGTAGAACAACTTTGTGAAGCTGGATTCAAGTATTACAGAGGTTTTTAGAGAGCTTTTAGTGAAAATAGTGTCTATATATAAGAATTATAGGTATAAGTATTCAGTTAAATTCTTGATCAAATTTTGCTTTCACAGGCAAATTCACAGGTCTGCAACGGATTAAAACAATCTTAAAAACAGAACACTTCAGAAAAGCTCAGTGCAATTGCACAAATACTTAGAATAGATATGCTTTTTTCTTGCTGGTTGGTATTGTAGAGGCAAATCAGTTTGTTTTCCTCAACCATATCTGGGAAGAGCACACTACAGCATGCTAGGATGTGCAGAGAAATAATCTAGCTTTACCCCTGTAGGAAACAGCAAGTACTAAGCGGATAAACCACAGCCTCGTTTCAGGTTCTCAGATCTAAACCTGAAACCGTATACAGACAATTAGCCAAAACAAACCTTAATGGAAATTCTACTGTAGAGCAAATTTAAAACTACAAAAATCATACAATCATAGAATGGCCTGGGTTGAAAAGGACCTCAAAGATCATCTAGTTTCAACCCCCCTGCCATGTGCAGGGTTGCCAACCACCAGACCAGGCTGCCCAGAGCTGCATCCAGCCCGGCTTTGAATGCCACCAGGGATGGGGCATCCACAGCCTCCTTGGGCAACCTGTTCCAGTGTGTCACCACCCTCTGGGTGAAAAAATGAAGCACTAAAGCACAGCAAATCCTCTAACTATCAAAAAAA
>PPHD01023465.1:1988-12457 GCA_002909625.1 Bambusicola thoracicus
AGAGATGGCAACTCTACCAACTCCCTGAGCAGTCCTACCACTTTTTCTGAGAAGAAAATTTTCCTAATATCCAACGTGAATATCCTCTGGTGCAACCTAAGACCATTTTATCTCTTCCTGTCACTAGTTAACTAGGAAGAGAGGTCAACACACCACCCCACTACAACTGCCTTTCAAGGAGTTGCAGAAAGTGACAAGGCTTCCCTGAACTTCCACTTCTTCAGACTAAACAGTCTCAGAACAGTAATTAATTAATTACCTGAAATTCCTATCAGGACCTTGCCAAGAATAAATATATTTCCAGTTCCATCCCAGATTTGAAAACTTCTTAGCATCTGAGATCAGATGAGCAGTGCAGTACAGCCAACTCTCCAATAACTTCAATGCTTCTCAAGCACAAACCACGCACCTTTAGATAAAGGCTTTGAGATGCTTGTGATAAGCCACTGAGACCATATCAGAAGAAGACAATTTTAATTATTGAGAGATCCACCTTAAATAAGAGGCAGGTCCACAACTTATTTAGAATACATGTTTAACGAGGACAGCTGTTTTCAATCTGGACCCACCAGGAACTCAATTTCATACACATGGGATTGTTTCATCCTTTCCAGTCTTCCTCCTGTTCTGCTTCCTTTTCTCTCTAAGTTGTCCTAAGGGAACAATAACCACAGAATAAAAAGAACATAAACAGGCCATGCAGAAGTAATTTCTAGAAAGAAAGAAAAGAAAAGGGAAAAAAAAAGCAAACAGCAGTGAGCCTAAATTTAGTTGATTTTGGAATTCAGAGCTTCTGTTCACGATTTATTAGCATATCATAAGCTGAGAAATTCTTTTTTCTTGCTTGAAATCCTGACTTCATTTAACTGCATTGTGCAGTATCAAGGTACAGTATCATTCTATAAACTTCTGGACCTATTTAGACCAGTTTAGGTTTACAAAGTACTAAACTATTAGCTTACAGATTTCAGTTTTTAGCTAAATTTAACAAGTAACACACTCTACCAGCTCTTATGACATGAGCAGATATCTGCAGCCTACACGTTGATAATATTAAGGTAGCAAACTGCATGATTATTTAATGCATCTCCTTCACATCTTCTACCCTTTATGCGTTAGCCCATATGACTTCAAATATGTTTTATCTGCCATTTTTTTAAAATCCATTCTAGAACTTCTTGCCTCTTGTGTCATATGGTAGCCTCCAGAAGATTATTGCTCATCACAAACATTAAACTTGTTACTCTTCAAGGTCTATAATATGAAAACATGATAAAATGTCACTCACCAAGAGGAAAAAAAAATGGAAGAGCTATTGCAGTAGAAAACAAAAGCTGTATTTGTTGCAAGGACAGAAAGATCAGATCCATGGTTTGTAAATCAGTGTGGTATGCAGAGTGTTTTATGATCGAAAAGAATAAAAAGAGACTGTATAAAATGGAAGATCATTATCATCATTCACTCTTTCAATCAGAGAATTCGTACTGTGACTGTAGAGGAATTCAGGATCCAGAATCTAATGTTGTGTTCACATAAACACAGAAGCACCTTGAAAAAGTTATTTCTTATAATAGTTCTTACTAGGTTTTCATCTGTAACAATGTAATCCTGTAACAATAAAAGTCCCTGCAAATGGCAGTGTTGGATTGCAAACCCTGTCAGATAACCCTAGAAGGAAAAAAACCTCTTTCCCTCTCTAAGTCATGCACTGTTAGACTGCACTTAATTCATTTTCTCACATAAATCTTCCCAACCTATATTTATATTTCTGAAAACAAGAGTGATGGGGGGGAAAAAAAACAAGTGGGAAAGCCACCCATCAAGATTAAGCCTGTTCATATTCGATGATGTATTCATCCAAGTGCCATATAAAAAAAAAGAAAGGAAAAAGAAAAAAAAAGGAGGAAGGAGGTAGAAAAGAATAAAAATGTATGTGATATAATTATGCAGAAAGGAATACTTGGTAGCAAATTTTATAATCAATAGCCCAAACCCAGAGAGAGCAGAGAGTAATATTTAAAATGAGCTCAAAGTAGTCTCAGAGATATTGATTCCACTACAGTACATATCCAGCACTGCTATTCTCTGTGAGTCTTATGGGTATAATTATTCTGTCCTTCAGGAGTTATACTGGTTAAGGAAAAAATGACAAATCTGAATACGTTTTGTCTTACATAATTTTTAGTACCATATTGCCCTTTAATACTGCGTAGGAAGGTATTTTTTTCTGTCATTTGTTCCATACTTAAGAAAGATGGAATGATTGAAAGTGGGTAGCTTTTGACAATTTTCAGGTAGGCTTATTATTTCATAAGCTGTGCATCTCATATTCTTAAATAAACTCTGTTGTCAGGGCATTCCCAAAAATAAATCAACAATGACTTCATTTTCTCCTGTCAGTTATCCTATCTGTAAGAGAGGATAAAAATTATGTTTACTAATTAACAATCCTACCACATAGGATGTATGGGAGGACGAACTTGATGACAAGCTACATTCTGGAAGCTTACTAAAGATCAAATATCTACTTAGATGTGCAGTATATGTGCATTTCTAGAAAACTGTATACATTGTAGAAGTCCTTAGTTACTTTTTCAAAACAAGTAGTTGCTTGAAGATCTCAATCTTAGATAAATACAAAAGTAGATGTTTACTGGGCAACCCGGCCTAGTACCAGGTCTGGAGGTTGGTAGCCCTACCTGTGACAGGGAAGTTGGGACTTGATGATCCTTGGGGTCCCTTCCAACGCAAGCCATTCTATGATTCTACAGTTTCAAGGCTGCTAAGCACCAGTGAATACCAGGACACCTTGAGAGTCGGCATGCCTGCTGTTCTGTGTAATACTAGCGTGTATTTGCAAAATGCAATCAGGAAAATGGTGATTGTACTGCTAATGGAGAAGTGTTTGCTGGAAATGATTGCCTTGTATGCCGAAAACTCACCATGATGCTCTCTGTAGTTGCAGATTATACCATGAAGAACGCAGGTCAAAAAGAAAAAAATACAATATGTCTTATGATTATGTTGTCTCTTAGAGAACTAAATGTAAATCCTAATAAGTATTTAAACATGTAGCAGTGTTATTCACCATTTCCAACTGATTTTTGGATTCCTTTGAGATACACAGGGCATGTGAGAAGTCATGATCCTGCAGAAGCATACAGTGTAACATCAACAGTTTCATATATTGGAAGTTATCATTTCTAAATTGCTTATGTCTTATTGTATGCCGTTAGCGTTGCATATGGAATTCTCAGAACTTCCTGATGTTCTGATTACTAATTTTCTATGTAGTAAAGCATACAATACACTTTAGATCAAGATAAATACTTGAATATGTTGTTTCTGGAGTCTCAGATAGGACCTATGAGAACTGAAATCTTTATGTCAATGTGAAACCATCTTTAAAAACTGTGTAGAAATTTCACTCGGCTTATCTGAATGAAATTGAAAAGGTCTTTCAAAGCAATACAGTAGAAGTACAGAACCCATCCTCCTTTAGCAAAAGGTGAACATCTTCAACCAAGTAGACTGGTTAAAAAATGTCACTACATAAGGTTCACTTCTGCAGAAGAAGGCAGTAAATATTTCATCCACCTATAAATCCATCCTAGTTTCTAGATTTTAATGTTTCACATCAGTATGCCATGATTTTATATTCTGATTCATTATAAAAATTGTCTATGTAATGTTTTAAATGTATTTCAGTTACACATTTGAAATTACACAGATAAGTAAATTACTATGATAGCAAGACTATTAAGATGTCTCTGCCAGCAGAGATCACTTATAGCATACAACCTCGTTATGTTAGTCTTTTATCCACAGTTTGCTGTTTATATTTTCTATCAATAAAACTTATTCCTCATCACTCATCAAAAATGAAAATGGAAGAGCTACTGCAGTAGAAAACAAAAGCTATAACTTTTGCAAGGACAGAAAGATCAGGTCCATGGTTTGTAAATCAGTGTAGTATGCAGAGCGTTTTATGACTCAGAGGAATAAAAAGAGCCTTTATAAAATAGAAGATTAAAAAATAAGAATGTTGGGAGATGCTGTTATGTCAAATGTCCTCATTTGTTCACATCTATCAATTAAAACTCCTTATTATATTTTCATGCTATTATCCCCACTATCCAATGGATTTTGGTTCAGATTCTGAGTTTATTTCACCTCCAAAACAATATTTTAAGCAGAATCATATATCCAGTACCTTTAATCTGGAAATGCTGTAAACACCTAACATGTTTGTCTCTCCTACTTAGGCGCTCATCTGTACCCTATAAGGGCATATAAAATTATTTTACTGGCAGCTTAAAGACACTTTAATTTAATGATTCCAGAGACCTAATTTTCTTCTGTGTGCTCTATACTACCATAAATCACAGGAATCAAATCCCCTTTCCCATTTACCCCCACTAGATTATAAAGTTAGTAAATTGAAGTAGCCTTATATGAGAATTTGGCCTGGCTGTTTAAAGATTATTAAAAAGGAGGATAAAATAAATTAATTTAGACTCTAATATAAGCTTTATGAAGCTGTAATAATTTTATACAGCTTCATACTATGCTGAAATGTTTTGGTAATTTCAACTTTTTTTGTCTACTCACATCTTAGATATGGTCTCCAGTGAATAAGGGTTTCTTTTTTGAATGAAGTATAAATAACAGATTTTTTTTGCAAGCACATCCATTTAAAATTAGTAGGGTGAATAATACATATATTAAAAAAAAAACACTTGTAATATGTAAAAGTTTAAAAAACATTTTACATTCATTATGAAAATATTCCCTTAGCAAGCAGTCATGTATAACAAAATTCTTCTGTTATAAAATATTTTAAAGTTTAGCATGCATATGAACTTTTACCAGAAACCACATATCACTGTAAAAGATTAAGGTTTTTATCTAAAGTATAGTGAAACCAGTTCTGTCTTTACACTCATAACGTACTTTTTATGGCTATTTGAGTTTACAAAACACAGAAGGAAATTCTTCCTAAATTGGTTTGAATATGATAAAATTGAATAGAATATAACTAAAGGAGATTATTAAGAAAGAGAATATAACTTCTATGTTTTATCAGACCCTGAGCAGTTACAGAAATTGGGTAGACAGATTTTATCTAAATTCAGTAATAATGAATATGAAATAAAAAAGAACCACACAGGCAAGCTAAAGGAAATCATATTTCAGAACAGTAAAATTAAGCACTGAGAAACTGAGATCTGATTTTGTTGAAAGAAAAAAAGAATGCTCATTTCCCCAATTTTTAAAATGTAAACTTATTAAGTAAACATTTGGGGAATACAGCCTCCTCTCAGGCTGCTGTATTAAGATGTAAATATATTTAAATTGATTGCAAGTTTTAAGGTGCAGGTCTCTATATCTCTCTGTGTCTCACATTATGATAAAAAAAAAAAAAAAAAAAAAAAAAAGAAGTCCAGATACAGTGACCCTATTCCCCTTTTTCCCTTACTACTACTATAGTTGAACAGATTATTTATAATTTCTACATTTCACCTTAGTTCTTTCCTAGTTTTAATAGGTATTTTAAGTTGTACTTGACTAAACCATGCACATAAAACCTTGTTAAATCTCTGAATAACCACTCCAATAGTCTTGGAACTCTTCCGGTTTCCATTCTTCATCCTTTCCAAATTCTGCCTATAACCTTCTCCTTGCAGTTCTTGGATATTTTGTCCTGATCGCTATGTGCTCCCCATCAGTATTCATTCTGATTCTTCTGCTCAGTATCTCTTCTGTCTGTACTGGGTCTTGTTGGGTTGAAGTTATGAATTTCACTTTCTTTGTAGCAGTCCATATGGTGCTGTGCTCTGTATTTATGGCTCAAAAACTATTGATAATACACCACTGTATTGCTGAACAGGATTTACATGCAGTCAAGGCTTTCTGTCTCTCATGTCCCAAGAGTAGGCTAGGCATGGGCAAGAGTGTGGGAGAAGACTCAGCTTGTACACCTCCAAGTGACCAAAGGGTCATGCCATCCATATGAAGTTGTGTTCAACAATAAAATTATGTTGGGAGGAATCTGTTAAAAGTAGAAGACTGGTGAAGATGGTTTGAGAAGAAAAGACTGGTGAAGATCATTGTAAATATGCTCAAATGACTTTTTAGATGGAAATATGTGAAACCTGGACAGCAATGTAGGAAAACATGTGTGTCATACCTACTTCTGTTTATCCTCTGTTGTTTGACAAGTATAACCTCTGTGTATGAATAACGTAGATGTTTGGTAGACTTGGATGAACCCTATCGACATGTTTGTATTCTCTGCCTTGGCATGAAGGAGATCAAAAAACAGCGAAGATTACAGCATGGTAGTAAACTATGCCTGCATTAACCCCTGATAAACAAGCATCTATCTAGGCTCGTGATCCTCTTAGCTGTGCCTGTGTCCCTGTTTGTGTGCCTGTGCCTGAGTGTAGCTTTGGGGATCCCCTGGTTAGCAAGGTCATGATAAATTTTCTGATTGTGTTTCAGCCATGAGGTTGCAGTTGTTCCAGCTGTCTGTCTGTGTAGACTCACACAGGGGAACATCCACAGTTATGCAAGTTTGTCTTCCCAAGTAGCCTCTAAACATGATGAGGCCCAGCTTCCCAGCTTGAAAACAGGAAGCAGTGAATGAACTCCTTCTCGTACTACTTGCATGCATAGCATTTGCTTTCCCCATTAAACTGTCATTATCTAGATACACAGGTCTGTTCACTATCCTTCTACATCCTTTTTATTCCCATCCACCAGAAGAGGAAAATAAGCAGGAGGCAGGGTGGGTGTCAGCTGCTGGCCAAGGTCAACCCACCACATGGTCTGTTGCATTTTCCTTCTGGATAATGTCACCTATTGACACAAACTGATCTTCCATTTCTATATAAGTAATTCCCAAATGTTCCATTCTTTTCTGTCCAAAAATTTCCAGACTGTAACTATTTTTTTCCCTGCAAAATTGTTTTTCTCTATGACATATCAAAGCATGGTCCATTTAGTCCATTAAAACAACCACCCAAACTGTTATTAGACTGTAAATATTCTCATATCCTTTCTCTAGCCTTGACAAATTCTGTCTTGACCAAATTTTATGCATGCTAATGTGAGAATCATTTTCCAAGGAAATCTAGTGGCCAATGTTTAAACACTTACTTTCTAATCTATCAGAAATATATAGTTATCCTCATTATTAGAACTATAATAGAAGAGTATTTAGATCCTCATTCAGAAAAGTACATATAGTCAGAAAAATATTTAAGCATGTGCTTAAACAGACGTCAGAACAGCATTTAATGAACTACTGAAGCATAAACAGGGCCTAACAAGAGAACATTTTCTATGATGTTTCTTTAGATGTCTTTAACACACTATTTCATAAATAATGAATCAGGGACAGCTCGTATCGGTTATTGTGATTTTCTGGAAAGATCAAGAATTTAAGTGTCTTGCATCCTCTTTATGGTCTGTTGTGATATGAGAGCATCAAGTATAACACTAGATCCATTAAGTTACATTATGTTTAGTGTGATAACGCAGCACTTTCAACATGATGAATATATAAGAGTGTTGTATGTAACTATGATTAAGATACTGGTTTCCAGAAGAATACTAGAGCTGTCTGAACACTGTAAAACTGTGTTTATAACTATTTAAGAGTGAATTGTTATCTTGCTCAGACATATTGGTTCTTATCATCTCCTATTAATGGACTTTTGTGAAGGCAAGCTTTCATACTCATTAATCTTCATGAATGCTTGCCCTGTATATCATATCTTATATTCATAGGTGACTGAAAGTATCTAAAAGAATGAGTATTTATCTGATATTAATTCTTTGTTGAATAAAATGAACCAGTCATCTATATAGAAAGCAGCAATAGTATCACAGTAATCTAGAAACAGTTTCAAGAAAGAGTCCATAAACCTTAATATTTAACTAGTATTTCTAGTGAAGAATATATGTAACACCTCTAGATTCCAGGTAACAGATGATCTGGATGTCCACCTACTCGAAGTTCATTGGTACTTACAGTAGAGGAGACACCAAACACAAACAGCTTACCATGGAAATAACTTATATATCAAATTTGTCTTCCTTTTTTCATGTGTAGAATTAGTACAGCAATCAAAACTAGTCACTGAGTAACTTCTCTAAGAGCAGAAGCACGTGTTCATTACTATGATTAATCAGCCTGCTACCATCTGAAAGATCTTAGACTAATCACTTTCAAGTATACACTATTTGGTCTTGTTCATTGCAAACCATTATGAAGTAATAACTATTAACAGTTTTGGAGAAAACAAACTCACAATAATACTCTATACTAAGTATCTTTCCTGATTACAGTGAATTTCTAGCTATTAAATATAATCCATGCTCTTTGAGGTAAGAGTTACCCAGCATTTTCCTGAATCTAAGAATTGGAAAAGAAACAGAAATGAATTGCCTGTAACAGTACTGCTTAATTTGATTTCTCATTTTATCTTTGCTGCACTTTAGATATGTAAATAAGATTTGAAAAAAAAAATCTTTTAGAATTAGCAGGAATTGCATCTGTGACTTGAGAAAAGGTCTCCACTGATTCATTAACTGCACACAATATTGTGCACAGATCTTTAATTGTGTTTGTGTCACTATTTCTCACAGTACTTAAGTTGTTGTCTTTAGATGACAATTTTATGGTGTGTTTAAGTGAGTATTTTCTGCTTACAGAAGTACATTTCAGACTCAAGGACATTCTCTTCTCTGCTGTCACTTCTGTGTTCTTCAAACTAGATTATATGAAACTTTAACTTCCCATTTCTCACCTGTCTGGCCCTGTAGGGATATCCACACTACTGTGGTGTGGTTCCTAGTGATCTCCATACATTATGCATGGAGCGACTTAAGAAAAAAAAAGATTTCTACAGGCCAAGATGTCATAGAGAGAGTTCCCTAGCAGAAATTTTCAACAAGGTCACTACTTTGCCTCACTTTCTTAAGCACTGAGGTACCTTCTGCTAATTAAAAGCGAGGATATCTTTTTACTGGAGTTAGCAATCTGAGCCATACCTATATAAAGACAGGTGCTTCCTAAATGGTTAAATAGATCAGAATATTAGAAGACTAAGATACAAGTTTTTATCCTTGCTGAGATGTGTCACTTCCATTGAAACTCTTCCAGTTTCTAAAAATATTTAAATATTCATTGAGGCAAGGAGAATGTGGAAATGACTCCAAAGCCAATGAAGCAGTACACTTTGCTGGAAGTTCCTCATTCTTCTCTGTGCATCAGTGAATATTTAAGTATAGCATAATTCCTGTGTGGTTTGCAGACTGTTTTTCACAGTTGAACTTTTATTACAATTAACTTTGTTTTTCTCATTTTCGACTCAAATGGACCATTCAAAGACTGCTAAGGCTAAAAGAGGGTTTTTTTTGTTTTTTTTTTTTTTTTTAAGTATTTCTAACTAGGCAACTTATCAGAAAAGCTTGCACTATTCAGCAAGCCTTACCAGACTAAGAAGCACAGAACAAGCTCATTCTAAATAAAGTAAATTTTGTGATGATGAAGACCACAATCCTCGGCTGAGCATTTATTGTGGATTGTTCAAAGGTTTACTCTGAGCCACAAATTAGATATTTATAGTTAACACAAAATTTTTTTGAAACTATGCCGACACAGGTCCCTTGCAGCTACCATAGATCCCAAATTCCAAAATAAATATACAGAGAAACAAAAAGTACACATTTAAATCCCAGAAACGCACTAAGTTATCTGTTAAAAATAAATACTTGAATATCCTTGAAATACTTTTCTCTTGACATAAACATCTCTTTTACTTAAGAAGTAGTTCAGAGTGAGAGAAACAATTAAAAGAATTTGGCCACATTTTAACCTAGTGTATAAAAAAAGTAGAATGGTAAAAGTAATCCTTCAAGAGTGACATTCCTCTCCATATTAAGACTAATTTCACCCTTTCAGCAGTGGATTATGTCCAGAATAAACCACTTTCTTGCTTTTGAGAGCTGCATAGAGAGGAAATGCTCCCAGTTTTATTTGACAAGATGGCTTCAAAACCTGAAAAATTAACTACTACTTCCTGGATAGGTACTATATACCCATGATTAATTTACTCTAAACTTCAGCCATGAGATGCTGTATTTGAAAAGTACACAGTTTTCTATTATATTAAGGAAAAGGTAATCACTGTGTAAAATGTTGGCATAGAACAAATAATTTCACTCACAGGTAGTAGTGATGATTTTAGGCAGACAGACTTTGTTACTTTGTAGTCCTTGTTAAACTTCTGAATCACATTGATTCTAGCATTTTCTCAGAGGGCATAGGATTATACTTTGCTCTATTCTAGACTTAAAGAGGGTGTTTCCTTCCTTTGGCTATTTGCAACCTCTTTTTTTTATTATTATTATTATTTTTATTTTTGAAGGATGTTGTACCCTTTATCTGATCAGGTGAA
>PPHD01023466.1:0-12456 GCA_002909625.1 Bambusicola thoracicus
ACGAGAGAAAAGACCAACCCCTAGCTCACCACAACCTCCCTTCAGGAAGTTATAGAGAGCTATAAGGTCTCCCCTGAGCCTCCTCTTCTCCAGGCTGAACAATCCCAGCTCCTTCAGCCGTTCCTCATAGGGCCTGATGATGCTTTGTTTAGTGGTTATTTTTTCCAGTAGCTCACCCTGCCTTTGTAAACTTTGAAGAGGAATGTTGTGTTATAACAGAAACATTTACAGTTACTTGTGTGGGTAATGAGAAACAACTATACTTGGTTAGCACGCAGTATAATTAAGTGACACTCTAAAAGGTAAGTGGCTTCTTCTACTTATGTCTAAAAACAGCCATAAGTTAAGCAAAGCGATTTTTATAGAGTAAATATAACAAATGTCTAATAAGTATATATATTTCCTTCCATTATTTTTATACATATTAACTATAGACTCTTCAGAACATTTTCATTTTAATGATGACACCAAGCTGAGGGATGCAGTGGACACGCCAGAGGGAAGGAATGCCATCCAGAGGGACCTGGACAGGACTGAGAGGTGGGCCCATGCAAATCTCATGAAGTTCAGCAAGTGTAAGTGCAAGGTGCTGCACCTGGGCTGGGGCAATACCAAGCACAGATACAGATTGAGTGGAGAATGTCTTGAGAGCAGCCCTGAAGAGAAAGATTTGGGGATGCTAGTTGATGAAAGACTCAACATGACCCAGAAGTGTACACGTGCAGCTCAGTATGCCAACTGTATCCTGGGTTACATCAGGAGAAGCATGAACCAGCAGGTCGAGGAAGGAGATTCTGCCTCTTAACTCTGCTCTCATGAGACCCCGCCTGCAGTACTGCATCCAGTTCTGGAGCCCCCAGCACAAGAAGGACATGGAGCTGTTGGTGCAGGTCCAGAGGAGAGCCATGAAGGTGGTCAGAGGGTTGGAGCACTTCTGCAATAGGGACAGGGGGAGAGAGCTGGGGCTCTGAGGCCTGGAGAAGAGAAGGCTCTGAGGGGACCTTATAGTGGCCTTCCAGTACCTGAAGGGGGCCTACAGGAAAGCTAGGGAGGAACTTTTTATAAGGGCACGTAGCAACAGGATGAGAAAAAATAGCCTTAAACTGGAAGAGGGTAGATTTAGCCTAGATATTAGGAAGAAATTCTTCACTGTGAGGATGGTGAGACACTGGACCATGTTGCCCAGAGAGTCTGTGGATGACCCCTCTCTGGAAGTATTCAAGGCCAGGCTGGATGGGGCTTTGAGCAACCTGGTCTAGAAGGAGGTGTCCCTGCCTATAGCATGGGGGTTGGAATTAGATGGTCTTAAACGTCTCGTCCAACCCAAACCATTCTATGGTTCTGTGATTCTACGAAAATGGAGTTTTCAGAGAACTGTTGCATTATGTTGAGGCCAAAGGCTTTGTGGTGGGATCCAAGCTCAAGAGGAGGGAGTGGCAGGCCCAAATTTTCACTGCATCCACTTCACATCACTCTAGAACATGCTTTTCCACATTCCCATGCAGTCCTCCCCCTCTATTTATCAACTTAGTACAGGACAGATGGAAAAATATGCAAATATCCCAAATTTGGATATTTTCAATGAAATTCAGTTACCAGCTTTTCACTGGCAGTTGAGACATTTTTGCACACTGAACAAAGTTACTGATGTTTTCCTTGACTTTTTAAAAATGTCTTTGTCAAATTACAGACCTATGTGCATTTATATGGAAGTGCCCCAAGGTGCTTTGTACCTCCATTACCCTCTCCAGGCTGGGTTTTCTGGTCACACTGCATTTCACAAAGTGCACAAATGACTGATTTTGATAAGCTGTACTTCAGCAGGTGAGCCCAGACAAGGATCCCAATGAGCGTTCAGGCTGGCACGTCCTGCTTGAAGCAGGCTTTGTTTGCATGTAGCTCACTGAGGCAAGATGTGCAGAGTATCTGGCAACCAGAAGACATCCTTTCAACAACAATGGAAAGCTGTTCCGTTTTAAATTGAGTTTTTCCACAGAGCTGTTTAAGTAGGGGGAAAAAAAAGGACAAGCTCTAAGTAATAAGCGCTCTCCAAGTTTGCCAAGAAAAAGGGCACAACAATACCATTTATTTACCATATAAGCCCTTACCTTTCTTACAACTTACATGGGTTGGAGATGCCTCCTTTCCACTGAGCAAGTCCTCAGCAGTGTTAGTCCAGTCACTAAAATTGCATGTCATTTGCATAATCACTGCCATCCCAGTAACTACTTGATAACTCCGCGGGCAAAGGTAGTTCTGTTGAATGCATAAAGGAGGAATTGCAGGAGCTGCTTTTCCTCCCCTCTTGGCTCCTGTTGATATGGAAAGGTCCTGTTATCTGGGGCAGGCACGTAGGGATATGCACTTGGACAAAGGGTTATGGGCCATGTTCATTATATGCAAATTTGCGGGAGCATTAATCTGCTACGCATTAACATAATATCAATTGATGCATCAGGGTAATTCTCATCTGATCTAAAACATCCCTCGTGTAAGCAAAACAGTTTAGCCACATAGAGAAATGATGAGCTAATTCATTCTGGATCTAACCATATCAAAATCAGCAAACATGAATCAGAGCTGAATGTGACCTGATTATATTTGTAGAAACCACTGCCTCAAAGGCAGTTTATTCATTTAAATAACCAAATTAAACACGATAGTCCTAAATGCATCTTACTTAACTTGATTATTTAAATAAGCAACCATCTGCTGCGAATGGCACAAATGAACCTTTTCTTTATATATTTCTTCCTTTCCTTCTTAACACCAGAACTACTTTACATCCTCAGACTATTTCATGTTATGTCTATGCTGGAGTACCTTTATATAGGGACTGGGTACAGAAATTAATAGAAATTATAATACAAATACAAGCTGAACTCAATGTCTCTAATAGTTGGTACTAATCAGCTAAAGGGAGTACATTAGCATCCCTACTTATACAATCATTTTAGCCACAGCGGAATCCATTTGTTACTAGAGGGATACAGCTGAACTCTATTGGGATTAAAGGGCAAGGAAGGATATGATCAAAAAGCTGAGCGAAAACCTTAGCGAGCTGAAAAAATCCCATTCTCTATTTGAGGTCAGGGTCCTAATTTCATTAAAAGTATTTTTATCTTTTTGGGTAAGGAATGCTTTTTTACTCTTCTTCATTAAATAGAGAATGCCTTTGGGGTTACACAGCATTACTTAAGGTCTGGTTCTGGAGGCGTGTGTGTAGAGCTGCTTTATGCATGGGGACCATCCTCCTGCTGAATCTGAAGGGATAAAAGGCTGGGGAAAAGTTATGTATGCAGCAAAGTGCTGAAGAATTGGGACTGCAGATGTGCTCATTGTTGAGTATATCTGTGTGTAGTATTGCTTGGAGCTTTAGATAATTATAGTTACAAAGCTTGTACTACAGTAAAATTAGTAAGAGCAAATCATGTCTAATTGGGGTGGGATGGTTTTCACGATGACCTAACATAGACTCTCTCTCACAAAACATGCCCTGTTCTGTGTAGTATCTGGAGAAAGAGAACCCTCGATTTTGAGACTGATGTAATATGTGCACGAGTAGAATGACCAGGATTTGATTCTCCTCTCTTGAGTATTCAAGCCTACGGAAAGAACAAACTAATTTTGAGCTGTTAAAAAGATCAACATATGTCAATCCTGACAACTGAGTCTTTAAGGCATTCCCAGCGTCTACATGCCCTGAAATCCTGCTCTATTTGCCATGTGGTTTTGGCAATCCCAAGTGTGCGGTGTTGCTGTGGCTGTCACACCACGCACACCCTAGCACTGACAGCTGGATGCGATGCTGGTCCAGCAGCATACGGCTGTGCGTGATATAGCTGTTGTCATTCTCCTTTCTGACCACTCTGGCTGTGCTGGTGGAGCACCCACCTGTAGCAGCTGTGTGGAGTTACTGGAAGTAACAATCGTATTTGTGTTAATGCTATAAGTGTAAGGTGGAGGAGGAGAATTGTTAAAACAGTGCCTTCTCCTTTATGTCAAATTCAGGGAAAAAAATTGCAGATTGGTCAGCTGAGGGCGATCATGTGTGTGGCAAGGTGACTGAGGAGGACAGCATGGAGCTGCGTCAGGGGAGGGGCGGCTGGGGGTGAGGGAAAGGGTCTGCACCAGAGGGCGGTGGGCATGGAACAGCCTGCCCAGGGCAGTGGGCACTGCCCCGAGTGACAGAGCTCATGGAGTGTTTGGACAGCGCTCTCATTCACTGGGTTTGGATTTGTGTGGCCCTATGAGGAGCCAGGGATTGGACTCGGTGGTCCTTGTGGGGCCCTTCCAACTCAGGATATTCTGTGATTCTGCGTTTCTAACTTTCATCAGCTTCAGAAGGTATCTGTCCTCTTTTGAACATATTTTTCCTATAGCAACCAAGGATTCAATACGGAAGAAAAATAACATGACAAGTTTATCTTGGTCCAAAGTTATTCTGACTGTTTCAATTTGATTTCAGTGCAAATGGAAGAATGGGATATCTTTTATTATGCTAAAATAACCTTCCTTCCTCCCTAGCCCACACATACGCACACCGCTAGTGCCGCTAGTTGTAGTAATTAGCTCAGTGTGCTAATGAGAGTTTCCAGGGAAAATGCTGACAGGATTAATTAATGGGTGAATTTCACTTTAATAAATGTATAGGCAATTTTCTAAATGCAGATGGCACAGTCCACCCTGAGAGGGGCTCAGTCTAGAGCTACTTAATACAGTAAGTGTCTGGGGAAAGTGGTTAATTTGTAATATGCTTCATGATACAGATTAGAAGAGGAATAATGCTTATGTTTGCTTCCCGATGCATTATTCATTTCTCAACAACTTGACAATGCGGTGTCCTTTTCTGTTTGCTGCTCCCAGCTCTGTCCATTGAGTCATGAGGCGGGAACAAACATGCAGTGTCACTAGAGCAGCTTCAGCCATTCTTGTCCTGCGAAGTGTTTCAGGCCACAGGTTTGCTGTGTGTTGTAACAGGGAGTGACAGCAACAGGACCCTCACTTTGTTGGTGACACAGACTAAGGAGCATAGAATCAAAGAATATCCCACACTGGAAGGGACCCACAAGGGTCACCAAGTCCAACCCTGGCTCCACACAGCATCACCCAAAAAATCAAACCCTGTGTCTGAGAGCATTGTCCAGACACTCCCTAAACTCCAGCAGCTCAGGGCTGTGCCCACTGCCCTGGGCAGCCTGTTCCATGACCACTGCCCTCTGGTAAAGAACCTTTTCCTGATATCCACAATCAAGGACTATAAGCTTTTTAGAAAGAATAGGCAAGGGAACTACAAACCGGTGAGCCTCATGTCTGTGCCTGGGAATAGGAATGGAATAGATCCTCCTGGAAGAGATGTTAAGGCACATGAGGGATGAAGAGGTGATCCGAGACAGCCAGCATGACTTCACCAAGGGAATATAGTCCTTGACCAATCTGGTGGCGTTCTGTGATGAAATGATGGCATCAGTGGACAAAGGAAGGACAACTGATATCATCTGCCTGGACTTTTGCGAGGCCTTTGAAATGGTCCCCCACCACATCCTTATCTCTAAATTGGAAAAGTATGGATTTGAAGGCTGGACTATTTGATGGATAAAGAATTGGTTGGACAGTCATAGCCAGAGGGTTGTTGTCAACAACTCTATGTCCAGGTGGAGGCTGGTCACAAGTAGTGTCCCTCCGTGGTCTGTCTTGGGACTTGTGTATTTCAACATCTTTATCAGTGACATAGACAATGTGATTTAGTGTACCCTCAGCAAGCTTGCTGATGACACTAAGCTGAGTGGTGCAGCCGAGACAGTAGAAGAAAGGGGTGCCAAGCAGAGGTGCCTGAACATACTCAAAAAGTGGGCAAAATAGAGCATTAATGAAGTTTAACAATCCAAGGGCAAGGTGTTCCACTTGGGTCAAGGCAGTCCCAGATTTGAGTATGGGTCTGGAAGAAGAACTCATTGAGAGTAGCCCTGTGGAGAAGGTCTTGGGGGTTCTGATTGATTAAAAGTTGAATATAAGCCAGCAGTGTGCTCCTGCAGCTCAGAAAGCCAACTTTATCCTGGGCTGCATCAAAAAAAGGGGTGGTCTGCAGAGAGAGGGAGGGGATTGTCCCTCTCTACTCTGTGCTTGTGAGGCCCCATCTGGAGCACTGTGTCCAAGCCTGGGGGGTCCAGAGGAGGGCCACTAAGATGATCAGAAGGCTGGAGCACCTCCTACTGTGAGGAAATGCTGAGGAAGGTGGACTTGTTTAGCTTGGAGAAGAGAAGGCTCTGGGGAGACCAAATCGAAGTCTTCCAGTACTTGAAGGGAACTTACGAGCAGGAGGGATACCAATATTTTATACAGTCTGATAGTGGTAGGACAATGGAGAATGGGTTTAAACTAAAAGGGAAAAATTAGGCACTGGCTGCCCAGAGAGGTTGTGGGTGCCCCATCCCTGGAGGTGCTCAAGGCTGGATGGGGCCCTGGGCAGCCTGATTTGGTAGGTGATGTCCCTGCCCATGGCAGGGGGTTGGAACTTGGAGGGCTGTAAGGTCCCTTCCTACCTAAGCCAATCTATTATTCTGTGATATCTCAGCTGACCCTACCTTGCATGTAGGATTTGAGGAGCACAGCTGGGCTGGAGGAGGGCTGCGCTGTGCCATGCTGTGTCACTGACTCCAGATATTGTTGGGGTCTTGCAGTCCTGGAAAGGAGAAAGCTGAACTGTTCGTTATTCTCATCGTTAGACATCATTACATGATGGCTCAACTCAGAGCATTCATATAGGATGCAAAGAACTAGCAAACATCAGCAGAGCCCAGGCTCCTCCATAAACAAGGTATTGAATAACTTTTTTCCCAAGCTAGATGTCCAATCTTAATAGATTGGGATGGGGAAAAAAGGTGTCACCTATGAGATCCCAAAAGACTTCAGAATTTTGCAATTCAGTTTCCTTCTGACAGTGATGTGAAGTGTAGATTACTTTTTTACTATGCCTTTCTCATTCACACACAGGTGTTGCCCTTTGAGCAGAGGTGTTGATGTGCACACGCACTTCCCTCCCCAAAACTCAAGCCAGCTGCCAGCAGCAGGTACTGATTGTGTGGGAGTCATCAGCTCCAACCAGGACCTGAAGGCAGAGAGCAGGGTTTGACAGCTGTGACAGGTGATGGCATGTGAGTGGGGCTTGGGACAGCCCTGGGAGACACTACCACCTAGCAGTGACTGGTGATGGGTGCTTAGAGAAGCACCTGCTATGAAGGTAGTTACCTACAGAGCAGGTAGGGCCACTCTTTCTCGGTCCTCGTGCTGTAGGAATTGTGTTTGTGTGCATGTTTGTATTTATACATCCATTCCTGTTTGTATACTTGTGCCTTAACACAAATTTCCACTGTTTCAATTGGAAACATTCCTGTATTTCCAGTGCAACTCAAAGCTGGAGGTTGCATTGACATCTTTATTTTTATCCCGACTTCTTATGCAAGTGGGGTTTAATCCCTGTTACAACTCATCTGTGCCTTTCCATCCCATACCTTCTGATAATGTTTTCTACGGTTTAAGTAAACAAGTTCTCTTTTTATTTCTTTTAAAACTCATGCCTGCTGAATTATTCTTTGAGAAACAGCAGATAGCCATTCTTTTCCGTTGTCTTCTAAATGCTATTCATAATTTAACAGATTGCTGTCTTATTCCCCCTCAGTCATTCTTTCTACAAACTTCGCTGTCCTCATTTTGGCAGTCACTTCACCCAATAAGTCATTTCATTACTGTCCTTCCCAGTCATTACTGTCCTTCTCTCATTGTTTGTGAGTTCTAGCCTATGCTTTTAAGACCGGAGACCAGAGCTGTGTAGAGGATTCAGGGTTTGAGTACATCTACACTATGGCATAATGATGTTTTCTGTTTCGCCCTCTGTTTTTTTCCCTAATAACTCCTGACATTCTATTTACCTTCTTGACCACCACAGAGTAATGAGCTGGTATTTCAGAGAGCTATTCAAAGATCTCTTCCCTAGTGATAATAGCTAATTTAGAGCCCATCTCTGAGCATGCACAGTTAGGACTGCTTCCCCCATGCACATTACTTAGCATTTACCAGTGCTGAATTTCATCTTCCATTTCACTCTGCAGCCTGAAATCCTTCTGCAGCCCTTCAGAGCCAGCTGTCATCGTTACTCCCTGACAATTTTGCAACTTCAGCAAACTTCTTTCCCTTCACCATTCACCCCCTGTCCAAATCACTTATGAAAACGTTGGTCAGCACAGCTCCCTGGTGGTCATTTCCATCACTGTGAAAAAATGCCACATCTTTCCCATCCTTCCTTTCGTGTCTTTTAACCACTCTGGGTTAGTTATTAATCCTCAAAGGAGGATTTTTTATGACCACTCCGTTTCTTCCATTTCGAGGGCCCTGAGCAAGGGATTTTTGGAAAACTGAAGAAGTGATGGCACAGAGCTCCTTGTCCATGGAGGGAAAGGTGCTTTTGAGGTCCTATTCACCTCATCGTAAGCATACCAAAACCAGGAGATAAGATGCAAGCAAAGGCAAGACGAAGTACGTGAGGCAACCCTTTGGGTTAAAAGCACTCACAGAGCAGGGGTGTTATCTGGGCATCCAAGGGCTGGGGAACCTCAGGCCTTGGAGTGCTTCAGCCCCTGGCTGGAGAAACCCAATCCAACTGCTTCTGGTTTGAGCAGAGCTTTGGATGAGATGAACTTGTGCTTCAGATATCCCTTATGATACCAGTCTTTCTACTCTCCTCCATTTGTAAGCATATACGAGGGATGTATGTATTAGTACAGGGTGTCAGAGGCTTGCCAGAGTCTAAGCATAACTTCTGATTTGTGAATGGGGTCTGGTTTTGGTTTCCAGCAAACAAGAAAGGGAAAGTTGTGCCTGCGTTCAGTGGGAACAATTGCCTGGGCGGCACACAGCCCAAGTGCCTCTGTTTGGTCGTAGTACCACTTTTGTATCTATTTCAGGCAGTTCCCATCCCAATAAAATCTTTTACCTTGTAAATCGTGCTTGGTGCAAAGTTCCAGACCTCCACCCACAGCTGCTGCAGCCTTGGATACTTCACTTCATGAGTTCTGCTGTAGAAGTCCCAACCAAGCTCCACTGCAGTTGGTGTAACCTCCCGGGATGGTCCCTGTCTGCAGTCCAAAACCATGACTTTAAGCAGCACCTGAGTACAAAATCATTTCACGTCCCTCATTTTGGATAGAAATTATCTTTGTCCCAGACAAGCCCGGTATTAATAGGCATTTATGACCACAAAGTATTCCAATTAGAGAAGGTTCACTATTAATGGGCTGTAAAAAAGGTGAATCGCTGCTTAATTCAAGCTGCCATCTCACGATTTGGTCATAACCTGCCTGTGTCCTTCAGGCCAGTAGGAAAGGTGAGCCTGGAGCTGCGCTGCCTGGACAACGCAGCATCCTCCCAGCAGGAGCAGGGCTCGGGGGAGCACTGCTCACCCTGGTGCACCTGGGGGGATGAGGTGATTGATTTCTCCTCTGGAAGGGTACAGCAATGTGAGCAGACAGGGCACAGCTCTCTGGCTCTCCTCACTCCCTTGGTGCAAAGCCCTGAGCCGGGCTGTGCTCACCCCATCCTGCTGTCTGCTCAAGGGTTGGTCCTGGGAGATGGAAATAGAGCTGTGTTCTTCTACAAATAACCAAAGCCATCTCTTTTAGAACCTCATTTGCAGCTTTTATTTACTTATTTATAGAGATAAATTTACTTGGAGGCAAAGGACTGCCATGTCACAGAAGGGTTTGAATGCCATTGTTATCTTCTTGGCCTTCATCGCAGAGGAAAGGTACCAAAAGAAACCCAAGCCCTTGAAGAAGTCATCTTACATCGTTAGAAGCTCAACGAGAGAGGCACTAATTAAGCTTAGAAGCGGGAGTAGGACAGTATTGTGGTTTTGCTGTGCTGCTCCCCGGTTCACACAGACACCTGGATCGGTGGGTCCCCATCCCACACAGCCTCAGGGGCTGTGTTCCCCCTCTTCCAGCACATACTGTGTCATGGTGCTCATTGAAATACTCAGGAACCATATCTATGCTGCAAATTGCTACTGAAAATCTCATCTGGTCTAAAAATAAATACTTTGCAGGTGTTTTAGAGGTGAAAGCAAGTGCCATGACCCGATCGTAGTGTGGCTGCTCCGGAGACAGGACGTGTCACAGCACTGGGCAGGTGAAGGAGCATGCTGCATGAGTGAGGGGGTGT
This sequence comes from Bambusicola thoracicus, assembly GCA_002909625.1. Lineage (NCBI taxonomy): Eukaryota > Metazoa > Chordata > Aves > Galliformes > Phasianidae > Bambusicola > Bambusicola thoracicus. The sequence continues at coordinate 10,216 of PPHD01023466.1, forward strand.
GTTCTGCTCCACACCCAGCCGCGTTTGGAGGCAGCTCTCCATCAGTCACCTCTCCCTCTCCTTGCCCTGCCCTTCCCTTCCCACCCACCATGCTGCCACCTGTGCTGTGCTGGCACCACAGCTTTGTGCTGCTGAGGAGCCTGGGAGCTGCTACAGCTGAAAAATGACTTTGCACAGAGGTGGGCGATCTTTCCTCCTAGCGCAGCAGTCCTGGTCACCATATGTTGCACAAATGAGGGCTGGCAGAAGGGAGCAGAAGCACACACTGGAGGTGGGGTTGAGAGGAAATGCAGGATGACAGTCTGATTACTGGCAATGGAGAAATGCACACGATGTAAATATATCTGGAATGTTTATAGTGTGAGAACCAGGATCCGTGTTGTCCTGTCCACTGTGCCCTACCAAGAATTGTCCTCCAAACAGCGGGGCTATAGAAGCATTAGAGTTGGGTGCAGGTGGGTGGCCATGAGCAGTGAATGCTCAGGCTCAGACATCACAGAGGCATCCTAATGCGTTTGCATTAACACCTTTCCCTTGGCTCTTCAGCTAAGAGCCATTTCTGTGATGCACAGGACGGAGCCAGCGTTGCTTAGCAGCTCTCTGTGTCAGCTGTCTGTGTGTATCTGTGCATTTGTACCTTTCCTCTCCTCACTCTGGACCAAACGAAGGTGATGCTTCTGCTCTCCCTGTGAGCCAAGGCACACACATGGCATATCACTGTGCTAAGCTGGTGCCCCATGCCTGCCTCCGAGCCTTGGTGAGGTGACCATCCTCTATTATCTTGCCCCAGAGATTCCTGGATCAAATAATTGCCCATTTTACTGTGGTTTGTTGGGAGCAGGCTGTAAATCACAGTGGTTGTAAGCATCCTGCCCATACTCCTCAAGCCAGGAGCACCTGGCAGTACCCACTGGTGTGGGGGTTTGGGACCCGGCTCAGTGGGCACGGTGTGTGAGTGGAGGGTGCAGATAGATCATATGGGAAGGGGGGACAGAAGTGATGCCCACACAGCCCACAGCACGAGGAAGAGAAAATAGCTGCAGATCCCCATAACACACCTGCAGTGTTCCAGGCAGGCTGCCCGGCTCTCTCCAGCTCTCATTCCATCCATATGGAACAGGTTGTCCAGGGAGGAGGTGGAGTCACCATCCCTGGAGGTGTTTAAGGAATGTGGAGATGTGGCACTGTGTTTAGTGGGCATGGTGGGATGGGCTGACAGTTGGACTGGATGACCTTAGAGGTCTTTGTCCCTTCGGTCTTCCTGGGCCAATGAATGTGCTCAGGCCCTTGAGCCATGGACACCACTGGAAACAGATGTGGCTCCTGTCACATTCAGTTCAAAATCAAGGTGTGTAAGCAAAAGCTGGATTTCACCTGGAGTCTCTTTATTCTGTAATAAATTACTAAGTGGATTGTCAGATTTGATATTCTGTCATGAATGTCTAATTAAGGAAAAAGCAAACCTCTGCTTCGTAGAATCTCTGACTGATAGTACTAATAAAACGTCATAAATGCACTGAATGTTGTGATAATGCTTTTGGAGACGAATTGCCTTTCATCATCATTAGCGCAGAACTGATTGGCAGCCGCCTGCAATAGCACTGTGCCCACTGTGCTGGGATTGGGCTGGCCAGGGGAGGAGGTGGGAGGTGGGATATGGGATGAAGGATGCAGGATGCGGGATGAGGGATGAGGGATGAGGGATGCTCATGTTTGATGCTTGTTACTGCCTGTCCCAGGGAGGTGGGAGCCCAGAGGGATGTGCTATGCCCTGTACCAGAGTAGGCAGGTGGGGCTTGTTCCCATCCCCATGCCCCCACATTGATCCCCATCAGGTCCCCATGCACAGCCTCTCCCAGCTGATGCCCCAGTGTGGGGCTCCAAAGAGGTGTGGAAATGCTGTATGAGCATGCAAATTATGCCATTATGTGGCCGGCAGTGGATGAAAGCCTGGCAGCTGGGGATGCACTCAGTGCCATAGGGCAAAAGTGAATGGGAACCTGGGGATGGCAGTGAGCACCCGTTCCTCCTCCTGCCCTCCTTGGGAAGTGGCCAAGGGACAGCTTCTGACATGGTGTGCGCTCAGCGCTGCAGTGTGCCTTTGCTGGCACTGAGTCATGTAGCATGGAGGAGGGCTGGGCAGGATGCCACTATCCACAGGGCAGAGGTTTCATAGAATGGCCTGGGTTAAAAAGGACCACAGTGATCATCGAGTTTCAACCCCCCTACCATGGGCAGGGT
>PPHD01023467.1:1129-12456 GCA_002909625.1 Bambusicola thoracicus
AGAAGGTAGGGGGAATGAGGCATAGCTGCTTAGAAGAGACAGGTACCTTTTAAGACACACTGTTTTATAGAGTGAAGGGTATTCATCCTTCCAAGGCAAAGGGTTAACATTTTTCACTCATTGGTCAAGTATTCAAATACAGTATTACAAGGAGTTTTCAAAGGTCTTCAAAACTTCAGTACACTTGGGAAGCGCATAGTGTGATAAAAGTTAAGTTGCTATCTTACACGTCAGTGGGTAAAAGAGTTCTTGAGGAAGTTCTTGAGGAAACTGCAGAAAATTTATAGATTAATAACACATCTGGAGAATCTTGGCTTGTCTTGGATTAAATTAGAAACCCTCGTATTAGCTGGTGATGCTTTACCAGTCCTTGTCTTCCTTGCAGCATTCACTTGAATGCTCTGTGTCCATTTTCCTCTTGCTTTCCCACATATCCACATGATATTTCCTGTGTCAGCGAGAAGCTGTCAGTCAGGTAGCTGTAGCGAAAATGCTGAGTCATGGCCTGAACCAGTGATTGAGCACCTGGTGTGAAGTCAGAGCCAATCCAGGGGAGCTCAGGTGCGTGCAATGCATCTTAGTGACCAGAAGGGGTGGAGCTAGGATCCATCTCTTCCCAGACTTCATTTAAGGGCTGTCAGTGGAAGTGAGGGTGTTTCTCTGTACATCTGTGTGTCTCTGTTTCCTGGAGGCGTCCTGAAGGTAAGCAGTTTTTTCTTTCTTTGTTTCTGCGTCCATAGCCACTGCATTTGGCTTGTTCTCATTTGCCTAGGATTGTGCCACACCATTGTTTTTACTGTATTTTTCATTGTATTACAGCAGTACGTAGATAAATTTTCTGCATGTTCTAGCCAATAGTATGCTTTGTGGTTTACATTTGCTGTTACTAAAAAGACTGGTGACTGATAAGGTAGTTATGTGTTTTAGTTTGTGGTTTAGATTTAAGAGGCAGTTAATGGAGAGAAAATTGCCAAAACATTAGAAGCAGTGTTGTTACCTCACAGTCAGAGTGATGGGAATGAAAACTTTATGTACTTTCCAGGGCACTGAATCCTAGTCTGCCAAATGGGGAGGGCTGATCTGAAGTGACTAAATTTCCGTCTGAGCTTGAGACATAGAATTGATCTGGTTTGCTGAGTGGAATGCTAACCTGTATAATTTTAGAATTTCCAGGCTGAGAGGCTGTTTGTAAGCAGAAAACCTGAAATGGCTGCCGATCCTCACTAATAGAAGCATGTGTAATTCACTTGTTGTGGATTTGCTGATTTTAAACAGATTTAACCTACTGATAGAGTTTTTCTGTAAAGTTTATTGAGCTTTGTCAGAGCTCTATTTTGTTTTCTACAGCTTGCTTTAGGGCATACATGACCAGCAGGGAGTGTCCCCTTGTGTATGGGAATTTCTTTCTTCAAGTAAAAAAAGTAAAATACTGTATCCATTTTAGTAAGTAATGAAGTTACTGTGGACTCTAATTACCCACTACATTTGTGAATAAAGGTTGAGCTATGATTTTCCCAGGAAATAAAAGCAAACATCCTCATATTCCATCTTCATTTTTTCTCTGGAAGGAATTTAAGGACTCTGGCCATCTGGATGTCTGGCAACTCAGTCAGAGCTGTGGCTACTGTGTGTGTGCAGATTAACTGTGTAGCACATGCACAGTAAGTCCAATGTGTCCAGTACACATCAGACCTGCTGCACATGTGCTGCACAGATGGTCTGTGCATACGCAGTAAATCAGATATGTTAAGTCTACTGCGCATATGCAAACCATCTGTGCAATACGCATATATATATTTCTGCCTGGGAAATCCCTTGTCAGAGCATGAAAGGTTGTGGCAGAGAGGAACTCCAGTGGTAGAGAGACCGTGAGACACTCTGACAGTGGCATAAATTAAAGCCGCTCCTTGCCTGGATTTGTTCTTGCCTGAACTAAAGCTGCAACAAATCAGTTCCCCAGAATCAGAAAGTGTGACTAGCTGAGCTGCTCAACAGTTTCCCTCTGTGTAGCAATAAACAGCAGGAGACAATCTGTATCAAAATCACTAGTTTTATAGACAGTGGTTAGTAGTTCCCTACTGTCTTCCTAAACTAACTACAACTGCAGGTAGTACGTCAGGTAACTCGAATGAACAAGAACTGGTATTTCCTTTGAAAGAAACAGTGGTGCCTATTCTGCAGGCCTTAGTGATAGGTTTAGCCAATTTTCCTTCTCTTATATCCCATTAAACGATTTTTCTGTTGTTCTGTATTTCAGCATTATTATGTAGACTGCTTGAGCCTGATAGGGAGGCTTACTGGTTAGTGAGCAGGTCACTCCAGAAGTAATGCTTCCTATTTATTTTTATGGAAACTGCAACAGGTACAAAGGGCATAATATCACTATTGGATAGAGCAAATTCTCAGCTACAAAATGCATTTTCAGCATAGTTGCCATCACTGACTGTGCATTTTCACAAGTGATGAACAAGAGCCTGCACCAGCTATGCTCAAAAAAAAGTATGTACGTCCTTAAATCCCAGTCATGGAAGTGTTGAGTGTGTTCTTTAAGTTATCTCTGGTTTTGCTCTGTATCTAACGAATTCTGTGGGTCTGTTCATGATGAACCGCTTGTTTATGCCACAGGGTAACACTGTTTATTTACACCAATTACACATTTCTTTCAAAGTGGAGGTTCTTATTTTAATGTACAATTTTGTTGTGTGTTACTTTTTACTAATTTTCTTCACAACAAAAGAAATGATGTGATTTTGCAAGTAGTGGCAGGTAGTTTTGCACCTTGTGTTTCTCATTGTGTTCTCATGGATTTACTTACTCATTTAATTAAAAACAAATCATAACTATGTATCAAACAGAATACTGCAAAGTGAAATTAGTAATAAATATTCAAAGTTTAGTCTAATTTTAATTGGCTGGAAATGAAAATTGTTGTGGTAACATGATTAAGAGCATATTTCTTCTATTAAAGAATACTGAGAAATCATAGGTCTTAACCAGAAAGATCTCCTTGAAGCAGATCCATTCCTATGACAAGAGAAGTGCACATAGAGAGTCATGAACATGTCAGTATGCATACCATAAGCTTTTTTATGAAGAGGCAAGGAGAACAGTTGTGGTGGTTGGGGTGTGTGTGGATAACAAGGTAGGGTCTCTTGTCAGTCACAGAAAAACAAATATTAGATGAAAAAAGGTATGATTCCAGACTTCTGAACAGTGAATTCTCACATGAATTTTATATGTATAAATCTGTGATGCATATAAGATGTGCATGGTATATGATTCATATACCTAGAAATTTACATTAATTTAAAAAATATATATGTTTTATAACTAGTGATACAGTGCAGTCCTTTGTTCTGTGGAATTATGGATATAATATTTTTGGTGATCTCCATAACTTTGCAGGATTATATTTGTTCCTTTTCTCAACATGAAAGTAAATTTTCACTTTTCACTTCTCAAAGTATTTTTGAATTGCCTTTGATCCATTCATAACACTTCAGTGTAACTCCAGCTAGCGTATATCAATGCATGCAATAAAAGTAACAGTAATGGACAACATGACACTAGTGAAGTTCTTGCTAATGGAACATTCAGCTTGCAAAACCAATATGTGCAGCAGTTCAAGGATACCACATTTATGGCTGCTTCTGAGGGTGCTAGCACTCAAAAATATTTTTTTTTTGTTGTGGAAAAAAGATGTTCTTTGTTGGGCTCAGTGTCTACAAATTCTGGCTCTTTGCCCTGTTGCTTTATCTATCCAGTCCACATTTACTTGCTTGGTTCTTTCCTCCCAACTTTCTTGCCGAGTGAGTGCAAACAAGACTCAAGTTTTCAATCTCAAATTCCCAGTATATAACTGCTCTAGCAAGTCTGTGTCCTTAAACAGTACTCTCTTCCTATCCATTCGTCTCAATGTTTTATGTAATATTTCTTCCTTCCTTCTTGGCTTCTAACTGGAAACTGCCAGTATTTATATGTAGTGAGTGTATTCCTGCTTTAATCTGGGAAGACCTGTAGCTTTACTGGGAAAAACTTTCAGACAAAATCAGCCTCAATTTGATACTGTCAAAAGGCCAGTTCTGAGAATGATTTTAATACAGTTATGTAGTAAGTAAATCGTATGGAGTCAGTGTTTGAAGTGCTGAATTCCCATATGCTGTAGATGACATACTGAACTAAAAAGAAATATCTAAATGAATAAAATAGGAGATTTTCCTGTAAAATAAATTAGAAACATATAATACAATATTAGAATTCTTTTTTTGAAAGATGATGATGGAAATGTCATAAAAGGGTAACAAACAATAAACTGTGGTACTCAGCATCTTTTAGTTTTTGTTCGGTCTCCCTCAGAAAGGAACAAGGTGGGTGGAACAGCAATAGAGAAAGGAGGGGGGCGGGGGGTGGGCTAAAGAAAGAAAGGGAAGCTTAAAGGGGGGTCGGTGCAGGGGTAGGAAAATTGTAGATTATTTGAGGCCATCTCCTTGACCCCAGCCTACCCCCACTGCTGCAGCCACTGGTCAGGGTGAAGTAAAGCTGACAATAGCTATTCATCATGCTGTTGAGTTGAATGTAAAATGAAAACCACAGCTACCTCACATGATGCAAGTAGGTACAAGAAGGGATTAAATCAATGAAAGATGTTATCCCAAAGCAGAGTAGGAATTCTTATTAAATTCAGCTTTTCCTAGAAGCAATGAAGGGCTTAACCCAATTAAGCTATGAACACATACAGGTAATGCACCTTCATATGAACGTAGGTACGTTAAAATTCTAGAGGAGGTCCTTGACCCTCTCCTGATTTCACTAATTTCACTTTGTTGTTATGTTGGCTAATGTTTGTTCCCATGCATAATTTGCGTTCATGGCTGAACCAGATGATGTATAATGAGGAAAAGTGAGTAGTTAATGTTTGCTTTCACAAAGACTTCAAAAGTTGCTAACAATGTTGATTCCTGTATTTGAATCAAGAAGATGTGGAAGCTATCATCCTTAAAAATCTCATTGTTCTTTTCTGCAAAGACTTTTCATATAAATACATGCCCACTGTACTTTTCTGTTATATCAGGGAACTTCTGCGTCTAAGCTGATATGTGGAAGTCAGATGCCACGATATTGTAGTGTAAACATCTCAAAATGGTCTATTAATCTTCACTAACAATAAGAGTGAAGTTCTGGGCCAATCTGAGAAGAAAGGTCTGTTCATACAGAGAAGGAATGCAGTTTGCTTCACCTGTGTGAGCACATAAGCAGGTTTGAATAATCCCTTTGTTCCACAAAGAATGTGATTATTAAAAAAAAAAAAAACAAAAAAACAACTTTGTTTTCTGCTCCCAGAACCAGAATACATCCTACATCAATTAAAACCTACTTGTTAATGTGAGGAGGTTTAGGTTAGACATAAAGGAAAAAACTTTTTCTCTTGGAGAGTGGTCAGGCGCTGGAATGACCTGCCCAGGGAGGTGGTGGAGTTGCCATTCCTGGCAGTGTTCAAGAGGCATCTGGATGAGGAGCTATGAGATATGGTTTAGTGGCTTGTGGTAGCAAGGGTAATGGGAAGACGGTTGGACTACATGATCTTCTAACCTTGTGATTCTGTGACTAGGTGAAATTTAAGGGTTCCTTCAAACAGATCTTTGATTTTGAATTTACGAAAGCCATTAATTTGTCTAAAGGAACATAAATCTGAGTGGGAAGATGGATTTACAACTTAACACAAGATGTGTGTCCCGAAACACATTTACTAGCCAACAGTTCAAAATTATCCCTTTAAAAATTGGTATATGGATACTCACTTCCTTTACATGTGTGAAATGTGTGGGTTAAACAAATACATGTATGTGCTTAGGCATTGATCAACATTCATCCAGTGACTGTAAGCAAGATCCCTGCCAATGTTTTAGTCCATGACAACTATAGTTTCTCATTCAATATTTGCATAGTGATAGCATTAGAGCAGGGAACAAAGACTGTGCTGGACATCTTGGAGAATGACAAGTTATTGAGATGGAAGGGAGGGGAAGAGTGAGTACGGTTGTGTAAGCATAGGCCATGCTATGTTTAGTTTAATGTGGTATTATTAAGCCAAGCCATGAGTTTCTTGGTTTAATATAGTAGCATAGATTCAAGATTGTATCATCCAGATTTTACACAGGTTGACTGCTATCTTTTCGCAAGTTTCTAGTATTTGCAGTGCTGGCCTGGGTTTGCCAAAAAGGCTGCCACAACCCTAGGAGAGATTTCAGTGTCATGGACTATACTGAACTCAGTCCATATAATATGGTTATCCCAGGACCATGCTAATTGGATATTTATCTTGTTTTCCTGACCAAGGATGACCCGGCTGATGCTCTGTGAAATGGTTTTGCTGTTTTTAGTTCCTTTTTATCAGAATTTATTAAAGATAATATTTATGATCATAAAGTATGAAGTTCAGTTTTAACTTCATTTGTTTTTGTATAGTTTAGGAACAAGATGTCTTATTTTCATGAACCTTGGGATATAGCACTCTTTAGAAGACTTTCACAGTTGTCATATAAGTGGTTTATCTCAGGGACATGACTGAAATGTTCTAACAACAGTTTTTTTTTTTTTTTTTTTTTTTTTTTTTGCAAAACCTCTTTCTAGATTTCTTTAAGAAAAACCAACCAAGCAAAAATAAGATATTGATTGGAGGCTGTGAAGATGCAATTTCAGTTAGGAAAAAAGAGAGATACCCAAGCTTTGTACTCATGTAGCTTTACGAGTAAAGCCACAGTCTTCATGATATTTGGTGTGCGCATATGCATTCTTGTTTATTACCTGGTGAAACTTTTCCATTAATCTCTTCATTCTTACTAACAAGGATCTGAATTTTGGTTAGTGAAGTGAAGCTTTTCAATATAGTTTTTTTAAGAGTTTGTAATCCTTATGTTGTCTATCACAATCACTCAAAGTAACTTTGTAATTGACAAAACACAGGGTAATTACTATGTTGTTCAAATCCACGGTTACCTTTTTCTTAATGTTTTTCTTTTTCTTTTTTTTTTTTTTTTTTTGGCACATCATGGGGTTGCAATATGTTGATGTGGTTTTCACAGGCATTTCAAATCCATAAAAGGCAACATATTCATCTGGCAGGACTTCAAGCTAAGGCTGTTTGTCTGGCATGTAGCATGTTCCCTATAATATTTGTTCATCCTCAAAGGAAGATTGCCAGTGTGCATTCTTAGTAATAGAGTTAGGTAACATGCTAGGAATGTGTAAAATCATATCCTGGGGCTCAGAGGCGTTATTTTGTGCAGTATCTATACTAACGCTCTTTGCAAACCAGATAGTGTTAGAGCTCTTTCCCATGAAAAGAATGGCACTTTATCTTGTACATGGACTCAAGAACCCTGCATATAACCTCTGATATGACTAGATGCAGTAATTGTACAGTGCTCAAAATGTAAAGTGAGTGATAGATTCTATATGTATACTCTTCAATGCTCCCCTTTTTGAATTTATCCAAAGGCTTTCTTCATTATACCGGAAAATTTTCCATCAGCTTCTAGGCTCTGTAAACCAGTACTGCAATCTATTCCTTGGGTCTTTTCATCCTTTTCTATTGTAAACCAATTTAGCACCATTTACATGGGGTGTAAAACTTAAATTTTGCTCCACGTTTTCATGAGTGGAAGTTCAGTAATAAAACCTGCTTAAATAGTTATGACTTGGCTAAAAAAGTGTCAGGCTGGGACTGGAAACAGTAGATGTAAAACAGTGGAGGGTATTCCAGTATGCTCAGTCTAAACTGTATTTCTTCTGCTTTATGAAATTTCCTGTGATGGTGGGCTTACACTTCGAGGATGTTGGCACATCATTTGGGCTGTAAGTAGTAAACAAAACTTTAAATATCCAAACTTGCTTCACAGAGATGCTTCTACCATCACAGAAGACTTCAGAAATACAGCAGGAAAAAAAAATAGGATTCATGAGAAGATTATTCATAAAATGTGATCTTTTTTCTTCTGATGTTTCCTCCCAGCAAGACATTTGAATTTGTACTGAATACAATGAAATTTCAGTTACAAATTTATTACTTTCTCCTCTTTTGACTCTTTTTTTTTTTTTTAAATAGTATTAGTGATAGAAGACCAAAATGACAGCTTATGGCTTGTTCTTCAAATTAATTCACTTCATCATTAGAAATTCTGTTTCACACACAGGCAATATTTCTCAAATGAGTTCATGCTGCTGCTGCTTTAAAGTGATCTTCCTCATCAGACCAGACAGAAGGCATGTTACTGTGCCTTTTAGAACACAGTGCAACTCAGGTGCCCCAGAGTTCAGAAAACATGAGAAAATTTCATGAGGTCTTCCCTGTGAGAATTTGCTGCGGAGTGAAAGAATTGGTCTTTCTTAAAAATAAATAAAGGTAATTTTAGCTAGTTTTTTTTTAATAATTTGTTGTATTTTCATCTTTGAAAACCAAAAGAAAAATAAGATGACATTGGATATAAACTGTGAAATTTAAATGAAGTTAGGAAGAGGAAGTTGATATATTGAATAGCTTCCATTAAAAAAACTACTTTGAGCAAGTAACAGGTATAAACTTACAGGAATTTAAACTCATTAATGACAGATGTTGATATGGTAGACTGTTACTTCTCCTACTCCACGCAACATAGGAATAAATCATTATGATACCATTCACCTCTGATTCCTGTTTTTTGCTTAGGTATTGATTGGGATTAAGCTCACTTAGCTGTTTTATGCTAATTCACAGCTTTCCTATTGGTCTTTTTCTGAATTTGGTTCCATATTGTGCTTGGTGAAATTTGCTTTAAGATAATAGAGGTAATAAAGATCGATGGCGTCTTTATTTAATGAAGCTATTTTGGGAATCTATATCAAGCTTTTCTCATTCTGCCAAGAGCAGAGCATCTGTGATTATTGCGGTATAGTTTAAAGCACTCCATTTGAGACAAAAAGACCATCTATGCTTAGGGGTGCTTAAGTGAATCTCTTTATTTTCCATAGAAGTCACATGTCTGCAGAGGAAAATAGTATTTGATCCCTCAACACAGAGGACTTTTTTGGCCAGTTATGGCCAGGATAAGAGATTACTCAGAGAAAGATTTCTACATCAGTCAGTTTTGTTTTTACATATTGAGCTTTGAGCTGTTAGCGTAATTATTTTCTGGTATTCTTCTGCAATATGGACCTACTAAGAGCATTTCCACATCTATTAAAAAAAAGTCTCTAAATTCATTCTGATTTGTTTTCCTTGTGCGTGTATGCAGGGGAAACTCAGGTAGGCAGTTGCTCTCTAGGCTAGAATTTTTCTAGGTCATCAGATTTAAAGATGTTTTCTGTGAAAATGCTTTAGGAAATCTTCACTGAGGATAGATAACTTCAAGTTCTTGCATTATGTATCAGATAGAGAAAAATTCTTCTGTCCTAAACATCTGTAATAACATAGAGATTATTAAAAAATAGTACAGCATGAAGCTGCTTAGTAACATTAATTAGATGACCTGATAAAGCATTTGATATAATCTAACTAGTTTTCCTTAAGTACTGATGTTACTGTCTAAAATTAAGAATAAAATGAATCTCTGAATATATTCCATGCCATTTTATTTTCCTGTATTAATCACACATTAAGTAACCAAAACATATTAGACAAAAAATAAGCAAATAAACCTCTCCAAGAACAATTAATATGCCTTAAGTATCTTTAGAAAATCTTTAGAATCTTTAGAAAATGCATCTTTACATTGATATGCAGGCAGTTTTTGGAGGATGGTGGTTTTTACTGTAGACATTATTTGGCTTAAGCAGATCAGTAACTGCAGTAAGACAACAAACAATTTAGAGGGGAATCTTTTAAGATTCTCTGTGATGTAAGGAATTGTATTGGATGGAGACTTTCTTCTATTTGTAGCTCTTTTCATGAGAAATCATGTCATTCCTCATGGCGATACATGGTGGCAAACATGGCTTTATGTCACAGAAGCCCAAGATTAACAAGAAAGCTTGACCTAGCTTTTTTGCTCTGCTGTGCTCCTCATTTTTTTCTTCCCTGGAATCTATGTGCTAAATGGGTTGAAGTAGATTTGGTTTGTACTTCTCAGAGTGGATTCAATGTGACATGTTATGGGAAGCTCTGGCAGAAATATGGGGTATGTAGGTCACAACAGCTATGTTGATTAGCATATTGGTGATTTATAACCACAATATCTATTATAATGTGACAGATAACATAAAATTCTGTGTATTTGTTGGGAGAAGGAATTTTTCTAGCATGAGACCAAGCTGAGTAACCATGCTGTACTAGCAATATATTTATTTTTCTTAAAACTGTGACCTCCTCATGAAATGTTTTTAGCCCTTGGCTTAGCCTGAGGGCAAATCCAAGGAAAGTAGCCTAAAGCTCACAATGAATGTTTACTGACTTATGTGGTCAGTGTTTCTCAGGAGTAAATTGTAAAGAGAATATCGGCTGCACTTTATTTTTCCAGCTTCAGGCTGTGAAAGGGAGTTAGAGAAAAGGTATGTCATTTAAAATGAGCCCCAAATTATGTTTACAAAATATGCCTCACCTTTTCACAATTGTACATAATGAAATTGCTAAATATTACATTCCCTCCTAAGAAGTCAAGTACAGTCACCTCATGTGGTTTAAATAGAAGTAGTATGTTCATTTAGCAAGTAAGACAGATAAAGCAACATGAAATACTAGGGGATGAAAAATGAACTTAGGAGTTTTGGATGAACCTTGAGATTTGGCACAAGGGAAACTTGCAGAAATCTCTTTTCTTGATTATCAGCAGGATGTGCACTGCCTTTTTCTTACTGTCTTTATTCATGTTTCAACTGCCTGCCACATGTAGTATCCCAAAGCTCATATAAAGAGCCTGCCTATGCAAATGTGTGCAAAAATACATCTACACAAGTCAATTAAGAAGACTACACATAAGCTTAATAAAAGCTGCTTTCTGAAACAGACATGCACCTGTTATGATTCTTCAGTGAATATAGGAATTTTACAAAATGTATTTCTGTTGTGACAATCATGATTATGATCTATGTCAATTCTAAAAAGTTCATCATTTATAAAAGCAGAAGATAACTGTGTATATATTGTCCATATATAGTAGGAAAGAATGTGTAAAGTGCTGTGATATTGCTCTATCCTAATCAGCTGCATTAAAAACTGATCAAAAAAGGATGCTTTTAAAATGGTGGACCCTATATTTGCCTGATCAAACTAGCAAATAAAAGCAATTTTTTTAATGAATGGGCTGACAGAATTTATTTCCCTCAGTGAAAAAAGTGTGTATGTTTGGGCAGACAAA
>PPHD01023468.1:997-12455 GCA_002909625.1 Bambusicola thoracicus
AGGGTTTTTTTTTTTTTTTCCTTTTAAGCATATTATATCTGGCATGTACTTTCTGTTTTCAAGTCATTTAAATTCATAAATTCATATATTTTGACACACATAGTATATATTACATCTTTATGAAATTAAAATACAAACCAAACATAACCTATACCCTCAAAACTTCCTTAAAAGAGAAAGGAGTCCAGACTTCCAGCAGGTGGCAGCCAACTCTAAATTTTAATGTTGAAATTAGCTCTCTGAAGAGTATCAGTAATAAAATCTAGAGCATAAATGATGTAGAAATAAGAAGAGCTTTAAGAAGCAATTTCACATGCTTATTGTCCTACCTGTAGGTTTTGAATCTTTTAAAAATAAATTCTAAATGTTATAAGAGATGGAAAGTTCTCTTGGGTTTTGGTGACAAATTTTTTCTTCTTTAACCTATGACAGTTTAATACTGTTCTTTTATTAAGATCTATTAGCTCTACTCTGAATAGTATAACATAACGAGTATTTTGCCTGAAAAATTCTCATGTTATAAGTTCAAAAAAATATTTCTCAGTTTACTGATCATGTAGAACAGGTACTAAAATAAATGCTACTTACCTTTCTAAAGGACTCTAAAATAATAACCTAACATTATTTTAAATATACTTAGTCAGAAATCTTTATAGATTTTTTTTTTGCCAAAACTGCTTTAGCGCATAAGGCAAGTTCCCTTACCCAGATAAAGACTGAAAACTATGAGCAGGTTCAGCCTAAAGAAGGAAGTTATGTGCAACGCATCCAATAATACAGTGACTGAAAGTTATTTTGCTGTTTTATTTATTTGGGCCACTATGAAAAACATATTTTTCAGTAATACTATCATCGCATGCCACAAATAGAAACTGATTATTCAATACAAAACAAGTATTACATTAGAATAACCACAGAAACAAATAGTCCATGTCAAAATATATACATTTGGTTAATTCATTATTGAAAGTTGCTAGAAACAACTTATTTTTGTGGCCAAAATGGAAGTTTTATGTATATACTATGTCATCAGAAAGACTACAGTTTTCCCTGTACACAATACCAGTCACCCAGTTAAGCCTACCCATTTAAGAGGCTGCTGTCTTGGGCACGAGAAAAGATTGCAGATGGCTGAGGAGGAGCATATTTTCCAGCCTACCCTGAAAAGACTGCTGCTGGACCTGGCCAAAAAGTGGCTTTCAGCCTTCACTACTTCCTGTCCTTGCCCACATTTCCAGGGCTAACCCCAGAGCACTCGGGGTTGACTACCAGCTTCGGAGCATTACAGCTTACGTTTTATTTAAAGGAGAAGGACAATTCTGAGTCTATTCCTATGAAGCTAGGACATGTGAACAATCAGAATTGCCTTTTTGAAAGTGTCTGTTTTACACTTGAATTATTTTTTTTTCCCCTCTTCAGTTTTACTGGATCCTTGCGCTTCCACCAATCACTTAAGTATCTCACATATTTTTCACCAGATCTTTTCTATTTGCTTTATAACAATAACCAAACTGATTTTTTTTTTTCAGTACTTCCTGGAGTTCTTAAATGATTTAAATTCCTCTTCTTCAAAGGTGTGTTTGGAGACAGGAGTTTATCAGACCTCAAACATGAACTTGCATTACAGCAATTACAATTTGTTTCTCTCAATTTGCTATGTTTTTGCATAATCCTACTTAAAATGTCACAAGATCAGAAGGCAGCACACTAAGAACAATGCATCAGAAGCAAGCGACTAGGAATCTGTGCACTAAGTTCTATCCTAATAAGGCACCAGGCTTTAGTATATGAATGTTTAAAGATGACTGAGATCACTTTAGAAATTCAAAATCTGAAAAAATAAATGAGGTTTGCGTTAGCAATTTAAGATTTAGTACAAATTAGTGTAATATTACTCTTGCTTATTTGTCATGAAGCAGTTAAATTTTTTCCTTTTAGTAATACTTGACAACACTGTAGCATAAGACAGTGGTTTCTGAGCTGAATATTACACAGATAGTTGTGAAAACAGAAGTGAGCTGCACCTTTAATATAAGCATCAAATAAATGTTTTATTGTGTTTTGTAAATTATTTGGTATCCTGCCATTTCTCAGCATTACAGTTCATATTTAAAACTGAGCAGTATCAAAATATTTTTGTTTCTCAACTAATTTAAATAATTCAAAGTCCCATGAGCTTTATTAATGAGCTTGCCTCTCTGTACCTATGAAGTCTCATGGTATACAGCTTTTCTGTAATATAGTTGAATCAGGTTTTTTCCCTTTAAATAATAAGCTAGATATTTTTCTACGATTTAGAGCATGAAGACTATCCAAGTCGGTTCTCTCCTTTGTAAATGCCTTATGAAATGATACAAGAGTCAGTCTTTGGTTTAAGAATTCAAAATCTGGGAAGTATTTTGACTTACAAAACATCATACTGCAATTAGATTATGATTTTTCAAGTGTTACCTTGTGTTAATTTTTTCTACTAACAACTCATGCAATTGCAGATGCTATTGACTTTATAACAGTGATCACTATAAATAAATTAAGTAATTTTACAGAGAGCCAAGAGGTCAGAACCTCCAGGAAATCAATTGAACTCTATGTGTCTGGTGAGAAGTAGATTCCCAGCAGCTGGTATTGTTAAATTCAAATATTAATCCAAAAAGTGATTTCAGATTCAGAATGTGGGGCAAAAGAGTGCATGGGATATAAGGGAACCTTCTAGTGAGTAACACGATAGCAAGAACATTTACTAAAATGTCAGATTTTCTAAGGAATTTAGTAAGGAAAGTACTACCATATGTCTATAAAATGGCTAAAACTATAAACTGAGATGTAAAGTAAATATTTAATTATCTGGTTTTAAAAAAATCATTACAGAAGCATAGTAGGTTTTCTTGTGTACTAAGGGAAACCTAAAAACTGCAATGATCTAAGAGAAATGACATCTGAGGGACACATTTCAGTGGAGTTTCTTTGACCATATCTTTAGATTAATCCAATAGTGAATCATCCATGTAACTTTTTCCTAAAGTTGTTACATACACCACTATAAAGTCTATCAGAGGTCTGTGATTAGGTGCTTGCATTGAAGACAATATTTTTTTCAAATAGAAAAAATATAAAAGGATTGCTCTAGATGGGCCTGAATTAGAAGCTACTTTGTCTTACTGTTGCAAAGAAATGAGGATATAAAACTATGAAATTTTGAATACTCTAATTTATCTCTTCCTTAGTTTGCTTACCACAAACCCAAGGTATAGCTATACGTGATACATCTATCTACATGAGTAAACAGACATACTTACACAAACACCATAATTTCTCATAGACTATGAAAATGTCAGTTAACGTTATCTGCAATTGCTTATGTGCACTATATTTATTCTGATTTACCTTTTTTTCCGCCCTTCTTATTTTTTTCCCACTGAAATCCTGTGTGACTCCCATTTCTCAAATTTAAGTGAACCAAAAACATGCTTGAATTCCACTTGAGTCTAATAGCTATATGTATAATTAATAAATAATTCATTATCATATATTCTTCTGTCTATGGGTAAAATACAATATACACTTTGAAACAAACAGGAATTTTTTTCCAATTCAGTGTTAGGTCACAGTATGCAATCAACTTTTAAAAAAAATGGGTAATTGGCATAAATTGACACATTCCTTAAAATACTGGTTGTGGTATGTATGTTTCCAAATTAAAAGATTTAGCAAGACAGACTTAGCTTCAAGAGACCAGAATACAACTTAGCCATCGCGGCAGATGTGCTTGAGGTCTGCTGTGATGGGAGTGTCTCATACGCACAAGTTCTCAGCCACAATATGGATTCCCAGACAAGGACTGCAAGCCAGAGGAGGTATACAGCAGCTGCATTATTTATGAAGCCGTCAGGGTTGCTACTGACATTTCTGCACAAGGGACAGGTTGTATCTGCAGACCAGCTGATGCTTTGAATGCCTTTTAAGCTGTAGGTTTGAGCAAACAAATCCTGCCATCTCCTCATCTTTACTCTCCTCGTAGTGGCACAGTGCAGATACTTGGCCCCACAACGAGCCAGGCTAGGGAAAGGACTCCTAAAAAATCCCCAAACGCACCTGGATGGATTATTTAATAGCTTCATTTCTGAACTGTGTTTACTATGTACCAAACATACACTTTGGTAACATCTGTGAAAGGCCATACAGGCTGGGAGTGGCAGGAGGCTTGGCTGCAATTTTGGGTGGCATTTCAGTCTTAGGAGGGATTGAAGAGTCTGTTGAATGCAGAGCTTGTGTTTTCAGGGTACAGATGTTATAAAATTTACCAAGAGAAATCTGTACCCCCAAGGAACCAAATTGCAGATTTACAATCCCAGGAGCTAGGCTTTCCTGCTCGGTGCAGCTTCTGAACTCTACGATAGCTATGAAAGTTTATAAAAATTCTGCATTCAGTTCACAATTTTCCCAAATCATTAGGAAAGCATCCTGAATCAGCTGCATGTATTGAATTTAATCACAAATGATGTCCTACCTGAGAGTATGCAATCCCAATCTCTGAATTTCTTACTCATTTGTAGCAAGGCTCCAGACAGCTCCTTCAGTACCCAGCTGTGCTGTGCTGGCAGTCACTAATTAATTATCCTTTGTAAAGAACACATCTAGATCAGCCAACACAGTCGAATACAGAGAATTGCAACCCACTGCACACGTGCCTCCACAGCCCTGTCTGTGGAACGTACAATGATCCTAACATTAGCTTAGGTTATAAAACCATAATTGCTCCATTAGCACCGTTGCAAGCCCTCTCAACTTACATGAAAACCTGGAGTAGTGAGGTACTTTCCTATATGCTGTGAGGGACTTGATTTCATTTTGCAGAGTAGCCAAAAGTTTATACTTAGCAAAAATCCACATTACTCAATGGCAAATAAAGTTTTAATATTATTTATGCCTGTACATTGAATTTTAAAAGTGCATTTTTGAAAATTCATTATTTTCATTAAAATATTTTAAAATGTATTTCTTCAATTTATTAAATAGGAAGGAACTTCAACTGCAGTATTCTTGGCAACAATTATCAGCATTCTAACAGTCATGATAGAAGTGTTAATTCCTATTTATCGTTTGTATGCCTAGCCAGTTCTTAGTTATTATGTTTAACTAATGCTATGAGTAGAGTGACCACAAGAAAGTTTTGTTAAACATGTCTGTATCATTTTGTTCTAAATTCTGCCATAGTTCTTCCCATGCCTACCATTTCTATTCAGGAGAAAAATGAGGGAAAGGAGAAAGAAAATACATTAACTGCTTAATAATGTGCTGAAAAATCCTCCCTGAACTACCTAGATGCATGCCCAGGTACAAATCTTGCAGACCTAGTTTTTTCTGTGAAGCTTTCTCTTTTCTAATATATACTAGGGAGAACACTGGAAAAGCTGTTTAAGTAAGATGTTAACACTAGGAGGAAGTACTGTTGATTAAAAAAAAAAAACACAACACAAAACTGAAATAGAAGGGAAACCACAACTTTCAAAACATTTGAAGAACTTAAAAAAAATAAACATGTTTAAAACTGTTATTTTCTACATTCACAAGTTCTGGCGTGAGAGGCAAATACAAAAAGTTTGCAAGCAAGGATGCTGTCATGGTATTTCTACCTTAACAAGAAAAGGATATGATTGACATCTTAAGATGTTATATTTTCATTCTGTCTCTTTTCAGCACTACTCCCTTATCTAGCAAAATACTTAAATTCTATTTTATTCTNTTCTGGCGTGAGAGGCAAATACAAAAAGTTTGCAAGCAAGGATGCTGTCATGGTATTTCTACCTTAACAAGAAAAGGATATGATTGACATCTTAAGATGTTATATTTTCATTCTGTCTCTTTTCAGCACTACTCCCTTATCTAGCAAAATACTTAAATTCTATTTTATTCTATCTTAGGATAGAATAGGGAGGGATGTCTCAAGAGTATCTAGTCCATACATACCTACGTCATCACCTCTGAATGTTTATGAATTGTACACGTTAGCAGCACCAGAATGGTCAAAGNATCTTAGGATAGAATAGGGAGGGATGTCTCAAGAGTATCTAGTCCATACATACCTACGTCATCCCCTCTGAATGTTTATGAATTGTACACGTTAGCAGCACCAGAATGGTCAAAGAAGAGGACTGTTGCAGTTAAAGAGCTTTCCTTAAAAGTGGAAATGATTAATTAGTATACATTTCCTTTATCACAGAATGGCTTGGGTTGAAAGAGACCTCAAGGATCACCAAGCTCCAATCCCCTGCTGCAGGCAGGAACACCATATCTAAAACTAGACCGGGCTGCCCCATCCAGCCTGGCCTTGAACACCTCCAGGGATAAGGCATCCACAAGCCCTCCGGGCAGCCTGTTCCAGCATCTCACCACTCTCATTGTAAAGAACTTCCCCCTGATATCCAACCTAAATCTTCTCTCCTTCAAATTAAAACCATTTCCCCTTGTCCTGCTATTATCTACCCTTTCAAAGACTTGGCTCCCCTCCTGTTTATAGGCTCCCCTTAGGCAGTGGAAGGCTGCAGTGAGGTCACCCCCAGCCTTCTCTTCTCAAGTCTGAACAAGCCCAGCTCCCTCAGCCTGGCTTCATAGGGGAAGACTTTAAAATACTTTAAAATAAGTCTCTTTTTTTTTTTTTCCTCCCTTTGTATTTAACACATGATGAACAAGAATAGTTTATATATAGTTATATATTGAAAAGTTTATATCTTCTTTGTAACCACTTTGCAGATTAGAAGCTTTTTGATACATCATGTACTTTCTTAGGATTCTCTTTTCTATTAAAAAGAGTCAACTGAGTGAATTGCTCTGCTTGGTACTGAATTTGACCATTGACATTTTTACACAATTTGCTCACTTTGTCAAGAACATTTAGATTTCTTATTCTGTCCTCGAAAGAGCTTGCAAATATTCCTAGCTTGCTGTCACCATTAAATTTAATAAGTGTACTCTCAGTTCTGTGATCCAGGTTGTTAACACTAATCTTATGAACATGTCATGTGGAACAGTGTCAAAAGCCTTATTGATGTCAAGGTATAACATAACTGTGGATTCTCTTTTATCTGCCAGGTCAGTTACCTTGTCAAAGAAAGCAATTGGAATAGTTTTTGACAGGATTCATTCCTGACAGGTCCACGCTCACAGAATTTTGTCTCACCGTTTGCTAGATACTCACAAATGTGTTTTAAAATCTTGAGTTCTTCCTCACACAAAGCTTGGCTGGCTGGAATAAGCTTTTCTAGAACTTCCTCCCCTCACCCTTGCTGTTCTTTATAGAGAGACTGCTATATTATCATTCCCTTCTGCCACTGCTAATGGCAGCTTTCTTAGTGTAGCATAGCTAAACAGTTGTAACAAGTTCCTATTGTATTATCAGATGAATGCATCAGGCCCTTTGAAGTAAAGTAATTTTTCTAAATGTTCTCCTACCTCCTGTTCCCATTTTCTGATCCATGCTTCCATTTTATTCTGGAAATGTAATTTTATTGATAAATAATCTTTTGATTAACAGAGGAAAAAGACTGTTTAACTCTTCTTTACACTTCTGTCTGCTAAAGTAAAGAATTGATGCTTTTATCTCTTCTAACAGTACATACATGTGTGTGCAGAAACAAAGATAACATTTCTTACTTCCATTCTATGTTATTAGTTAATGGTAAGTGATCTTGCAGTTTTAACTTCCAAAAATTTATCAGTGTTTTTGTGCTATTCCCACTGTTACTTTCTTTAAATGTTTGGTCATGAAGGACATTACAGATATGTCTGTCTACTTCTAATCTTCTCCTTCATACTATGCATTTTGGATATTCATATGTAATGTCTCCTTTAGAAGTTGCCAAATCTCCTATATTCTTACTTTTGCCTCTGAATTTTTTTTTGAAGAGACTTATCCATCACATTCCCAAAAGCCTACTATTCTCATAATTCTGTAAAAACTTATTTATTAATCATTCACACAGACTGCTTACTAACTTACTTCAAATATTCACCTTTCTTTATTACATTCATTAAAATCAAATCTGCTTTTAAATTCAAGCATAATATTGTGCCAGGAATATTTCAAGAAGGTTTGGACTGCTCTACTATGTCAAACCCTCTCAAGGTGTTAGATTTAAATATATTCATCTATGTTCTTCTAAACAGGAGGCCTGCAATATATCCTTGCTCTGCTGTTCTTTTCTCTTTTATTCTTTTATTATTACATTATGGACAAAATTACTGCCTTATAGATTTCTCTGTTTTTTTTTTTGTTTTTTTTTTTTTTTTTTTTTTTGAAGCAAATAATGTCTTTATTATAATTTTCAAAAAGCTTATGAAATTTTAAAGAGGAAAAAGAATAGAAAATTCTATCTCAGTCTTCAAATTTAGTTCATAACATAACATGTGCATGCATATTGTCTGTGCTTTCCAATAAGGATTTTTAAAGCGGTCCAGTGGTGCTATACATAATAAAGAATGTTTTTATATTAGGAAACAGCATGATCCTACCGTGATCTAGTTCTACATTGAAGCAGGGGGATTATTTGCCTTTTCTGAGTGACCTTTATGTACCAGTTTACAGCTGTGTGGTTACAATAATTCCCAGAAGAATTTTCCAGTGTTAAAGTTGTAAGTGATGTTGGAGCACAGATTTAATGGTAGAATCATAGAATCACTCAGGTTGGAAACGACCTTAAAGATCATCGAGTCCAACCACGGCCTAACCATACTACTCTAACAACCCTCCGCTAAATCATGTCCCTGAGCACCACATCCAAATGGTTTTTAAACACATCCAGGGACGGTGACTCAACCACCTCCTGGGGAGTCTGTTCCAGTATTCAACAACCCTTTCTGTAGAGAAGAGTTTCCTAACATCCAACCTAAACTTACCCTGGTGCAACTTAAGTCCATTTCCCCTCATCCTGTCACCTGCTACCAGTGCTAAGAGACCAACCCCGCTCCTGCTGTAAGCATCTTTCAGCTACTGGAAGAGAACAATAAGGTCTCCCAGAGAATAGCTAACAAAATACTTTCCCATTGTATGGCTGTATAGCAAACAGGTACTGGATTGGAAAGATTATGCTGTTACAAATTAGAAATGAAGTAAAGATTGTACCTGTGTCCTGGACTTGCCAAAAGGTTCCCAGAGGGAGGATCTCCAGATAGAAACCCTTCCTCCTGGGGAGTCAGCCCTTAAATGGGGTCTAAATGCTCCACCCCTTACGGTCACTCAGGTGAAACTGCGTTCACCTGTGCCCCTGCAGCTAACTCAGTGCTCACCTCAGGTGATCAATCAGAGGTTCAGGCCGTGATTCAGCTGTTCCCATATACCCATGCACCATGTTAGAGCAAAGTGTAAATATGACATGCAGTATACATTTGTATGTCAACAAGTTGTAAGTGGACCATTTATATTTCTTCCTCTCCAATTTCTGCATTTGGCATTGAAAAATGAAAGACTATAAGGTCTGGTGGTCTCCGTGCCTCTTGCTAGTCCATTTGCTGTTTTGTTTTGTTTTTGGTCTATCTCCACATCATTCTCACTTTTCATGTGATCCCTTTTATGTCTGCATTCTGAACAAAGATTAGTTACACTGCATAATAAATAGAATTGCAAATTTCTGGAAAGGTACCTCCAGGAAAGAAGCTCAGTGCTTCAATACAAAATATAATCTATCTCCTTTTCATAGCAGCCTCCACAGCCTAGGGTTAAATATCACAAATCTTGTTATTCAATATCTGAAGGGTTTCAATGCATCAGATCAGTCTTAATACAGAGCAAAAAACTGCCTAAAGAAATTCAAAGAAATAATAAAGTGATTTTATCTTACAAGTCTGCAATTGTGAGAACTACAGTCTGTATTTTGTCCTAAGGTTAGTTTCCCAAGCTCAGTTATTGAAATATAAAGTAGCAGTCACTCATCTCTTTCCAGATATTATGTTGGAGACACTAGTCTTTATTTAAAAAAAAATGAATTTTTTTTTTAAATAACTTATTGCTGTAGACTCTACTGGCATTTGAGAACGTGCACCAGATCTAATAATCCTAAAGATACCAGATATTTAAAATTCACGCAAAACAAAGCTCTGAAAATAGATAGCATCAAAATATACCAACACAGAACACTGCTCCTCCATAAGGTCTGTAAATATTAAGTCATAACACTTTGTTCTCCTCAGGTCACGGCAAAAGTGATAGAATCATATCAAACTGACACCACAGTTTTAGCTACCTGCAACACGCAATATAGGCTTTATATTCTTTGTTATTTATTATTTCCTACCAGAGTTATATACCTAACTGTGTAAAGCTGTGTAAAAAAAATTTTTGGTTGAGTGGTTAAGCCAGAAGAACAAGTGTGCAAAGGTAAGCTATGAAAAAGGGAGGGAATGCAAAAGTGAAATGCGATCTTAATACTCACAGGAAGCCTCAGAGTCCATGAATGGATTGTAAAGAACATTAAACAGCTGTCATTTGACAGGCTGTCTAAATGCAGTGATCTAGTTTTACCAGACATGGGAGTATCTCTGTATCATGTATATGATTTATGCTAGGGGAAAATTGTCTTCTCAATCACTATTATACAGTTCCTGCATTTTGTAGAATTATAGGACATTCAAAGGACATAGGTTTCTATATAATCTGCAGTTGATAAAGACAAAATTCCCTAGGCTTCTGCAGATAACACTAAGCTGGCAAAGCCAACTTTCTATCTCTGTGAATGCACTAGCAAGATGTCTTACAAAATTTCTTTTTATTGAGGGTTTTGTTGTGAGGCTTTGAAGAGAGGTTTATGGTCACAGAGGAATCCGTAATAGACATACTAAATGTAACCATTAGAGGGAGCTGATTTATGACACACTTAAAGTATGTGACTCTATGCATATTAATACAATATTTAGGAGCAGCATAGCCTACCTTCTTCATTACAGTTCTCTGCAAGATTATTAGTTATCTCTGATCACAAGTGTTAATATGCTGTTAGAATTAGTATTACAATTAATTTTAAAATTGTTGAGATTTCTTTATCTCAAAGAAAGCACAAAATTGCTACAAGTGAAAGAATTTGTGAGTCCTTAAAGGCACAGAAAATTGAATTTTTGAAATAATAGCATATGCATAGCAAAAGCTGAGACAGACCAAATCATATCTCATACTCTTTCTGAATCAGCAATCATGCCTGCCTTTGAATTTGAACAAGTCTTAGTGAAAGATTCTGTGAAAGAAGACTAAGTTTAATACATTTGCATTGTCTGATTCTCTGCCTATCAAATGAAATTAAAACAATTAAAAAAAAACAGATTAAAAATGTATGTTGTTAAAGTGTGTGTAAAACAAATTTTAATAAATGGATAATAAAAGTTGATTTTTTATAAAGCATGCAATCAAGATACTTAAAAAGTTATTTTTTCTGATGATTGTTAAGCACAGGGCCTATAAATAAAAATAGAATAT
>PPHD01023469.1:0-12455 GCA_002909625.1 Bambusicola thoracicus
TTATAGGCTCCCTTCAGGTACTGAAAGGCTGCAATGAGGTCACTCCACAGCCTTCTCTTCTCCAGGCTGAATAAGCCCAGCTCCCTCAGCCTGTCCTTGTAGGGGAGGTGCTATGAAGTTGCATAACTACGAAGTGTTATTTGTGGAAAAGCTTTGGCTACTAGATCCTAACATCAGTTATACAAATCCGTATCACTTTGTACAACACCCAAATTCAGTGAGTGCTCTTTGCTTTGGTGCTCTTTTGCACCCGCTCTCAGGTGTTTCCAAGCAGATGTCATTAGTTCTTACAGTAGTGAGAACTTCAGCAGTTCCTATACCACCTTTGCTGGTTCCTGTGGATGAGCTAAATTACAGCCACTAAAAAAAGTACGTTACCTGTAATACCAAGGCCTGTCATCAGGTGTAATGAGCTTGTGTTCCACTGTCCAAAACCAGCACGTCTAATGTGTATAGCCCTATCACAGTGGCTTTATGTGTATCAGTTACCTGCTAGGTCTAATGTTTGGCCTGAATGGCATTCCCTGTCTACTTGATAATGTGAGTAATACTGCCTTGTTTGCTTTTCTAAAAGGATGCTGCTTGGAGTCTAGTGGGGTCCAAAATAATACATGCTTTAAGAAGGGAGACTGATTACCCTGTTCTAAGTGTGGTTCATTGAGATGGTGCTAAATGTGATTCCCAGAGCTTTGCCTTTACCTGTGTTTTAGAGCTGTGTCCATAATAGCACACAGCCTGATGTTACAGGAATGGATCACTAGGTGAAGAGCTTAGTGTACATTCCTTCTGCTGTGTGAGATTGAAGGGCTTAACTGGACTCAGTTGGAGCAGTTCTTCTGAGCGTGAGGTTTGAAGCTGACCTGGTCTCTGGATCTCAGTGTGCTGTCTGTTCCTTCAGTTGCCCTTTTCCATGCTCACGTGCTAAAGGGTGGTTGCTGCCTAAACAAAGCCTTGTAGGTGTAGGGTAATAGGCTCAGTCCTGCGGCTGCAGCCTGGTTTGGGAGGATATCTGTGAATGAACAGATTGCTGCAAGCCTCCCTGATGATCATGCCCTCCTTCTGAAGAGACTATCGTGGTTTTTAGGTGTCTTCCTGCAACCGAGAGGTGCTGTTTGTCTGCATTGCTGCAGGGGTCGTGAGGCTGTGCAGAGCCCACGTCCTTACTGTGTGCAGGGTGGAAGTGGAATCTGTTTGGTTTTCCAGTTACGGAAAGGTTGTGATGTTCAGGTTGACATGTGGGTGCAGTGTGTTATGTATGCCTTGACTGATAATGACCACGAGAAACAAATGTGGAAAGAAGCCCAAGGAACTGGGGATGTGGTCAGATGTCATTGCTATTTACCTCTAGCGTGGCAATGTGATGATTAAATATGACTTCTCAGTAGGAGTGTCTGCACCAAAAAGCTCCCTGCATTTCCTCTACACTGCTGGACTGTTGATTCACAAAGCCTTTGAGGCAAGCTGGTTACTTTGTCTCCCCTGCTGTTGGCCTTTTTGGACCTTTCCTGTGTATTGTATGCAGCTGTAGTTGCCTCAGTCATAGCAGCAAATGACTTGCCAGAGCAGCAGATGGATGTCTGCCCTCTTCTCCTGAACTACACAGTAGAGATAAGCTGAGACTTGATTGCTTTCTGCTTAGCTATTAGAAGAAGGGAAGGTGTGAAGGGGAGCATGCGGGCTGTATAAGCCACTGCTGTGATGAAAGAACTGCAGAGGTTCAGAGGTGCAGCGGACAGGTCCTGTAGTCAGTCTGCAGGACAGAAGGGCTGTCCTCTTCCCAGATATATTTGTAATCATTTTTTTTTCCTGTCTAGACCAAATTATTTCAGAGAATAACCACATCCTTCCAAGACTGTCCCAGTCTGTATTCACAAATGGGTCTACACAACCAGATTGCTTCAGTGCCAGCAAACATTGCCGCTTTCCTGTTCACAAAGCACTCAGTGACCAAACTCTCCCCATGCTTTTCCTGCATGCAAAAATTAAAAGCAGCTATTCAAAGAGAGCCCGAAGCCACTGGGTATCATGATGGCCTAGCAATACTCTGTGACCAAGACTCTGTGTCCCATCTCCTTACTGCTTCATGCCATCATGTTTGCTAGGGTTAGGTTTAGGGAAGGTCTTTACAGAAGTTACCACTCATGTCGTGTGTCTAAAAAACTTAATGGTTCTTTACCAGTTTGACAGCAGGATGGCAGAGGAGCAGTTCTGGGCCTTCCACAGCACTTGATGGGCTTCTCAGTGACTGTTTGCTCTGTCTGGTTTGCCTGACCTCCCCCAGTGCCACCACAGCTGCTGAGATGATGTCCCAGGGTGTGGGTTGCCTGCTGCAGCTGAGGAAAGAGATGCCTGGACAAAGGGATAAAAGGAAGAGGTACCATCACATATGCCCTCTGTAAAGAGGAGGTTGCATCTACCTCCTTTTCAGAAGCAGCTATGACAGAGGAAGCACAAATGTTTGTCCTCGACTTCCTTTGAGGTTACAGAATAAAAACAGTGCATGTGAAATGTTGCTTTTTTTCTTAAGATTTTGTGTAGCTATTTTTTTTAACCTTAAGTAATTGCTTTTTTCTGTTGTGCAGCTGACCTGCTTTTTTGGAGCAATTGCTGTATGTTGTGTTTTCAAAATAGTGAAGATAATTACAGAAGATGATTACAGAAATGAATTTAAAGTGGAAGGCTTGGTTTTCTATTACATGCCTGCAATGGTCTTTGCCGAAGCAGTGATTTGACAGAAAATTACTCTTATCAGCATTTACAGGACGTGGTGAATGCTAAGTCTATAAAAAGTTCATGACATGGTCAGAGCTTCCCAAACATAAACAAACCAAGGCAGCTGCCTGCTTTTCCATTGTTCTTCTCAACTCTGTGGTGCAGATCTCAGGTCATTGTGTCTAGTGCTGTGTCTGATTTGTGTTGACCTGTCCTCTGAGGCTTCATTTAAAGGATCCTCCTGCCTGTTGGCCTGTGTAGAAGACAGAAGTGACTTGTGTGGATTTTCAAGATGCCAACTAAGCCAAATTTTTTGAAGTTGAGTGAAGCATTTGATTCAGCACTGTGTGAAAATCATTAAAAGTACTAATCCCTGTAAACTTTCCCTAATCCATTCACTTAGCTGTGATGTAACAGATGACCTAAGTCTGGTATGCACAAGTCGGATGACTGGACTGAGTTGTTAAATTTCAAGCCCATCGAGTTGCATTTACCTCCCTCGCTACCTGCGGTTCTTCCTGTCTTCTGATTTTTATTTCCAGTAGGTCATACACTGGGGCAGTGGCCCATGAGATGAGCTTTGTCTTGTTTCTATGCCACATGGGCAAGAAATCAAATCGTGATTGCTTCTAATTTTGTTGGGAGGCTGAGGGTTGCAATTTATCGTTCCCAGTTAGTGTGGGAATGATCCTTGCAAGCCAGATTTTTCCTAATCGTGCATAGTCTCTTTGCTCCCCACCTAATCAACAGAATGGCAAGCCCAGATGTGCTTGGAGTGGAAAACTTGATGCGCTCCAACAGCATGGATCCCTGCAGAGAGCTCTCAGGTCTAATAGGCTTTGAGCCCTGGGAAATCAGCACATACACGCAGCTCCGCTGTACTTCCTGCTGTTCCGAGCTTCAGCAGGGCTCTGCAGGGACAGCCAGCTCCCACTGGGTGCAAAAACAGCTTACACCTGTTGGGGGTTTTAGTAGCTGAGGTTCAGTGTCTGTGCAGTTAGGCCATATAACTGTGTTCCTGGGTGGACTCAGAGCTGGCTAGACTTCTGCAGAACTGGGCAAGATGCCTTTACAGCTGTAGAACTGTCTGCCTTGTCATTATGATGATCCCATGGTGTTAAGAGGCATTGAATGGATTAGCATGGTTTAGGGAAGGGAAGGTAACTATTCTGCAGGAGGAGGGGGCTGGCTGAGCCTTCTGCACTAAGCGATGTGACAGGTAAAGCTGTAACTTTAGGCTGTAATTCTCTGGCACAGGATAGTATCTGGCTTTTTTTTCTGATGGCCCTCTGTCAATTCATTTAAAATACTTAAGAATCCTGTTCTGCTGAGTATTTACCTTCTCTAGCGAGCGTACCACTTGTGAGCAGCTTCTTTTTGTTCTTTTTGACTGCTTAAATGTGTTTTATAGACTGGTAAAGAAACAGAGCATGGATCTGTGAGCGTTCTAAGGCAGTTTTCATTCAGTAGAATGCTCAGAGCATGGAGTTAGTTGCCTGGTTTTGGAGAGCCATGCAATCTGATGCCTGCTCCTCTTAAGCATCATCTTCTAGTTGTGAGGTTTACTGTAGCCTGAATTCTCTGACTGTCATTCTTGGGTGTGTTTCTGTGGACACCACATAGGAAAACTATTGGGTAGACTTGGTCAAATGTTTGACACAGTTCCAGGCAGACCACAGAAAGTGTTTTTTATTGGTCTGCTACAAATGTGAATTCAGTCTAACTTCTGGAACCAGAGCAGTAACTACTTCTGCTGGAACTCCCTCCCATTAAACTTGTATTTCTCTTGTGTGCTTTATGTAGTGTACATGGAGATTAAACTGTATGTAATTGAAAGCTTTGTGTAAGCAGTTCAGCAGTGCTCAGGAAATCTTTTGGATTGTAAATAGCAGAGGCTACAATATCTGAATTTAGGTCAAGCTGTAATTTAGGTTAGAACCACAAAGTGCAGTGAATTCTGCCATTTTGGTAAGTATTAGAACTTTGTTTCATAGTATCTTAGTGAGATGTCATAACTCTGTTCTTATTGAATCTAATCTTTGTTACAGTTTATGTATAGGAGTGTATGTATTTTCCATCTTGTACTTCAGAAATACTCAGAGAAAAGATGGAATTAAGTTGTTTCACTGCAAAAAATTCCGTAGTTGCTAGTTAAAGAAAAACAATGCAGGGCTCCAAACCTCACCCTGTATGCCTTGTAGTTACTCTGGTTGAAGTTCTGGTTAATATTCCCATCAACTTTGAATAGCTAGCCTGAAGATTCACAGCAGAATTATTATATTCAAGTATACTACGTGTGTTGGAGTGAATGACAACGAAGAGCTTGTGAGTATACTTATGATTTCATTGCAGCTACGCTGAATGTTCAACTGCTCCTTGAGCAGCTACATGGCCAGCACAGCAGCTGGATAGTTTGACTTCAGTCACGCAGAGAAGCCCTGCCTTCCCCCAGCTCTGCACAGCATGGGCATCCGGCCTGTTTGCCAGCCAGTCTCTGAGCCCTGGGACTTCACCACAGTGTTCTTGAGATCAGCTGAAATCTGACTTCATGTGCCAACTGCTCAACAGCTCCCACATC
This sequence comes from Bambusicola thoracicus, assembly GCA_002909625.1. NCBI lineage: Eukaryota > Metazoa > Chordata > Aves > Galliformes > Phasianidae > Bambusicola > Bambusicola thoracicus. The sequence goes on from PPHD01023469.1 coordinate 5,291, forward strand.
AGTACAGCTGTGGGAGGAACACACTGCCAGAGCAGTTAAAGCCTCTCACCTGTAACAGGTTAAGCTGTTCCCATTCTTTGTTTGGTCCTTGAAATGACTTCTTGCCTTTGAAAGTCCAAGTGCCTGCATTCCATTTGCCATTCAACTCAAGGACAGAGATGAAAGCTTATATCTTTGTCTTTTACTGCAGGAGAACATTGGTCTGCTTGTTTGGTTGCTGTGTTTTTCTTTTTTTTTTTTTTCCCCTCAGCTCCTTGAACCTCCAGCTTGTCCTTGGTTAGGAACCTTTACAGTGTTTGTCTTCTAAACTGTTGGGGTAACCTTTCTCTTCTGACTGAAGATTTCATTCCTGTACTTGTAACCTCAGAACCAACGTAATTTAGAAAAGGTTTTACAGGCTTTTAGAGTAAAGATGACTTGCTTGCCTTAATTCTATTTCACAAACTGCAGAAAGTAATACTTTAAAAGCAGCTGATTGAAAGCATGCATTTGACTTTGAACAATGTTTTTATGTCTGCCAAATCAATACACAGTAATGATGCTCTCGGGAGACCTGATAGTGTCCTTTCAGTATCTAAAAGGGAGCTGTAAGAAAGGACAGGCTCTTTATCAGGGTCTGTTGTGATAGAACAAAGTAAAATGGTTTCAAACTAAAAGAAGGGAGTTTTAGACTGGATATAATGAAAAAACCTTTTTATGATAAGGATAGCAAAGCACTGGGACAGATTCCCCAGAGAGATGGTGGATGTGTGTCCCTGAAGATGTTCAAGGTCAGGCAGGACAGGGCTCTGAGTACCTGATCTAGCTATCTGTGGCCATACTCATTGCAGGGGGGGCTGGACTTGATGATCTTTAAAGGTCACTTCTCATTCAAATGGTTCTATGATTATTCTCTGCAAGTTGAATGTATTCATATATAAAATACTATATTTCTATTATTGAATTTTAGTCCTGAAAACCTTTGTCTTGGAGTTACCCACATCTGTTGACGAGGTTACCAAATGGAGATAATGACTGATGTTTGCTACTGACATCTGTAGTCAGTTATTATTCAGAACTCAAGTAATGATATGGAATACATCCCCCCTCCATACACAGGCTAAATCAGGAGCAGATTAGTTCACGCCATCTTCACTGGTGCTTTAAAGAAGGGTGGTTGATGTTGCACTGATCTTTTTCATGAGCTGCACCTGCATTTCTGCTTTTGCAGCTCTTCTGTTGAAGTAGCAACTTCTAGCAGGCACATAGCACCAAGGTGCTGATGCTTCAGCTGCCTTTGCTTCCTGCAAAACATTTGAGTCCTCATGAGCTTAAATGTCTATAGCTTGCAATGTTTAAGTCACCAATAGAGCATTCAATAGGAAGAACCTAGACTCTGCTAGACTTTGCTCTGAGCTTAATGTAACCTGAAAATTTTGTCCTTTATTTAGTTCCATGTGTTGGTACATTTGTTTATCGTCACCTAATGGTGCACAAACTACAAATCAGATTCTTGGCAGCTGATTCACTGTGTAGCCATGAGCAATTGTATAAGTACAATGACTTGTGTTTCTCAGAGTATGATGTTAATCTTGCTTACAATGCAGTCCTGAACAACTCTTTTGAAACAGCAGTGTAGGATTAAATCAACCGTGCCATATACGTTTCACTCCGCTTAATTGAAATAGTCACTGTAGAAGTGGCTAAGGACACTGAAGGTAGCATAGCTCCATGAGTATGGACAGTCATTACTGCCTAGTCTGATGGGATTGCTGCATTTTTATACACAGTGATTGGTGGTGGGCATATTTCTGACATACCACACAGGAAAATGTATATGTAAAATGTGTTATGGCTTTTGAGGCTGCGAGTTGTCTGTAATGGCACTTACCGGACAGTAGTTGTGTACAAATCTTGTATTGTAAATTATTAAACACAATGAACTGTGTGTGATCTGCAGAACATGAGCATAGTGCCATGGATAAATGGTGTATATCTTTAGTATAGATAGGAATTTGGAGTACCTAGTGTAGTGTAATTATAAAAGGTCAGATGTAATCCCCGTGTTTGGTTCCACAATTGGCATATGCAGTTATCTAAGTAGCAAGATTGTAATGTTATTTTGAGTCACAGAACTCATCAAGCCATGGAACAGGCACTATTGCTTAACATGGAGACAATTAGGATCTCACTGTTTTTAACCTAGTTAGACTGATTGTTAACTAAGTGAACTCAGCTAAGTATTTTAACTTGGTAGCTAAGCCTCAGTAGTTAGGAATGTAGGTTGCTAGCTTTGCGTAATTGGCTCCAAATTGCTGAGCAAAGGCTCTGTCAGCAATTTAGAAATATTTTCTCTTGCCAATTAAGATTCACAATAGCTGATTTTAATGAAGACCTTAGTATTTAGATCTACTGTTTTCCATTGACCATTGCTGCCATACGTTAGTAGTTCCCTTACATCCCAACCCTGGTGCCATCTGGCTGCTGCTGGTAGCTCTTTTCTCCAGGGAAATGAACAAAGTCATCTGTAGTGACATCCTGGAATAAGAGCTTTCTGTTACACCGTAGCCTGCTAAGCACAAAACAGAAAAGCTTCTTGCTGATCGTGAGTTCAAAGCTGCAATGTAATTACTACCGAAGTGTGTTTGACAGGAAGTTTGTACCTGGACATTTATTCTGTACTCTGCGCCATTTCTTTTCACTCATCTCACCGGTGTTATTGTTTGCAGGACCACAGCATAACTACATTACTGAAGTAACCTGGATTTCTCTCAGGAGAAAATGTAACATAGACTTGCTTCCTTAGAGCCCTGTGCTGAGCTATGTGTTTTGTTCAGTGCTGAGGATATTCCTCTTATTGGTAGCAGTGTTGTGTCCCTTGGTTGTCTGACCCTACTCACTATGTCCAGTGGTCGCCTGCTTGCTTCATGGGGTTCACTGTGTGTGGTTTTGCACTGGGAGGTTTCTGTATGGGGAAACTGCACGGGGAGCGCATTGCAGTGGGAAAGCTTGCACTTCAGTCCTTAGTTCTCTGCTATTACTTGAGTCGCTTACAGACTACATCATCTTCGGCTTTACCGTGTTTCTGCTAGCTATTAAGTGATGTGTTTTTTGTTTTGGTATACTGTTAGTATATTTTAGTTTGCCTCATATTTACTGGATTTTCCAGGAAGATAAAAGTTCCTATTTCAGGACTTAGATTGGCTTGGTTAGGCTCCGTTCCTGGTTTTCAGACAGCTCAGTTCCGCTCTGTTTTGGCACTGCTACTGACAGATCTGCAGGCTTTCATCCGTCCTTTGTGTGACGCGGCAGTTGCTGCTGTTGGCATGTGCTTTGCTTTCCTGAAAGAGCCCATGGCTGTGCCAGCTGCGTGTCCCGGTCTTCCTGCAGGAGAGTGGAGGACTGTGATTTCGTTCTCAACAGCTTTGCGTGGCTGTGTGTTCAATTTCAGCTGTGGATTCTCAAGACAACAGCACGGGCACATGGGCTAATTACCCAACAGACTGCTTGAATGAAAAAAGCTGGAAGTTGGGTCGCCCACGAGTCAGGTAACACAGCCTTGAAGCAAGCAGTTCTTTAAGGGAGCTCGTGGTCTTGGTTTGAACCTTTCTGCATACGTGCTGTCCAGCAGGAGGTTTTGATGAGATCTTGCTTTCGTGGTCTGGGAAATGCAGACCTATTATTTTCTATAATGCAACATTTCCAAATTGCCTGGGCAGGCACAAAGCCTGCATTCAAAGATATGTAATTGAAAACAGAGTTCCCGGGGCAGCTTTCTACCTCTTTCGTTGTCCTTGAATGCTAAAAGAAGGCAGTTTATGAAAATCTGTTTTTTACGCATCTTATTTGCTTGTGCTTGGGGCAAAGATGGGGTGGCATAAGATGGCATAGGAGCCTCAGATATACAGCGAATAACACTGACTTGGGGAGGGGATAGGCATTGAGTTAAGGGAGCAAAACAGACTGAAGAGCTGCAGAAAGGCATGGTGGTAGATGCAGCTGGTGGGTGACATTCAGTGTTGGTAAATGCAGGGTTATGAGTATAGGGAAGAATAGCCCCTGCTGCTCATAGAGGTGAGTGACGTGGTGTTGTGCTGGTTACTGTTGCTCATCATAGAGCCTCTGCACTCACTGTGGATAGATGGCTCTATGGAGGTGTGAAGACGGTGTTTAAATATAATCGAGGCAAACAGAAGTATATCACAAAAGGAATGGAAATGAAAATTTAAAATGGTATTATGCTAAAGATGTAAGATGTAAGTTATAGCAGGATGGTAAAATGGTGTGGAAAAAGTAGAGAGTGATCTGCTAGCAGTGTCAGAACACAAACTGTGTTGCAAAATTGGAAGTTAAAATAAACAAAATGCTGTGTATTTCTTGGCAGAGGTTAAATTGTATAATAGAACTTACTGCTGTAGTCTCTTCTAAGGGGTATATCATAAGTGGTTGTAAAAGGGGTTAGATCCTTTCTAGGAGGAAAGGGGATCTGTCAGTGTCTTTTAACCACAATTGTGGTCACATAGCCTGGGGCTCATAGAATGTCCTGGGCCTTTGTCTTGTTGGCTTGTCCAGCAGCCGTCCCCTTGCTGTTAGGTGTTGGCAGTAACTTGCTAAAGACAGGATGGTGGAATCCCTGCTGTGTTTTCAAAGCAACTGACTTCCTTCACATCATACTTCCAGGTGTCAAAATGTAAATAAAATTTTTCAGCTTGTTAGAAAAAAATATTTTAAGAACTACTGCCTATGTCAGCCAAGTCCTTGGATTTCAGCTCTGAGTACTTGATAGGCTGAGCGTTGCCTTCTTCCTGCAATTTGGCAGCTTTCTATTTGTCTGACAAGACTGTTCTGCTTTTAAATAAAAGCAGCTCTTTAAACCACAGTAGCCAAAGACAACGTGCTGTAGTAGAACTCTGGCAATCAGTTTTTCACTCGCCTCTGTCTGCCTCTCATGTACAGCATCACTGCTTGTGATGCTGTTTAAATTACATAGGAGGCAATGTGTAACAGAAAGTTGGTGGGAAGGTACAGCCTCTACTGCCATAGCACCAACGCCTGCCTCTGTAGTGGGCTGACACAATGAAATAGGAGGTGTTGCTTTCAGTGCCGCCCTTGCACTTTGCTTTACTGTAATGAGCTAGACCAGGAGTGTTCACCTGGTGTCAAAAAGCAGAGCAAACTGTGTAGCAGAGCAGGGTAGCAGTGGGTATGGCCTCCTAATGAGTACAAGAGTGCTTCTGCTGCAGATATAGTCTTGCTTGCTTCCTTGAATGTGCTGGCCTAACAACAATGCAGCTGTTGGATAAGTGACCAACTAAAAAACAGCTTTTAGTTTATCTGAAGTTTATACACATAGTACTGTTTTGCTTAAAATCATTTACCCTAGAAATAATGTTAAGAAAATACAAAGAAAGGGTTTGTTTTGGTGTTGTTTTTTAGTTCGTCTTGCTTCCTTAAAGCCTTTCTGGCTAAGTAATGGATTGAATGAATGGGATGGCAAAGTTGTGTTGCAATTTATTTTGTTCTGTGAACTCTACTTGGAGTGGTCATCAGTAATTCACTGTCCAGCATTCAGTAACACAGGTAAAAAAGCTCTCTGTCACGTTGAGCTTTTGAAATGCATTTAAAAAAATGGGCAACAATGGTATTTGGATCGTGTTAATAGAGAAAAACACTGAACTCTATTGCCTGTGTGGAAGTGAACACAACACACCTCTAACTGTAAATACAGTTCCACAAGGACAGGTGTACCTTTAAACATCTCAGGCCAGTTATTTTGAAACTAATAAAGGGATATAGGAACCTGGGCTTTGATTACTTTCAGTTTTCTAATGCTAATAAGAAAAATCAGGTTTCAGTAGTTGCAGATGAGCTAAGATCCCAGAGTAGGGGCTGCACTGGAGGAGCTATTGCAGCCCAGGAGTCTGCTTCCTCAGTGCTCTAAGCCACCAGGTTTGACTCTTCCACTGAATGGTACTCTCTAGCTTTTCAAATATCCAGAGGAGCAAGCATGAATCCTAGTAGTAAAAAGTGGTATTATTGACTTGAATTGTGTCTTTGAAATGACTAACCAAAGCTTTTTTCTTTCCCAAAGCCTTTTCTTACTCTTATGAATCTTCACTGTTCACCAGACGTCCATACATTTCTGTGCAAAGCCTTTGTTCCTGCCTGCCTGGAGCAAGTTCACGTGATTCACCCTTGTCGTAACCTCTGTGAGAAAGTGTATTCCGATTGCAAACAACTGATTGACACTTTTGGAATCACATGGCCTGAAGAGCTGGAATGTAGCAGGTGTGGTATTTGTTCACGTGATAAGCAGTGGAGGCAGTGATAATTTTCAGATGTAGTATAGTTGACCCAGACTGAGTTGAAGCATTAAATAGTAGAAGCCGTACCTTTGTGCTAACCTCTTGTGTATGCAAATTCATCCTTATATTACTTTTCCCATACTGTATGGCAAAGGTCTCACTTTCAATGATGATGGCCTTTTTCTCTCAGTTGTTCAGGTCTTTGTTCTGAAGACAAGGCCGCTTATACTACATCAAGATTCTGACCTTCTCATGGAGATATCTGTAAATGCATAATGTCAGATGTTCTTTACAAAGAAGTAGAGGAAAGCAGCAGGGAGTAGAAACTTAAATCGTGTTTCTGGCCCCCATGCAGATACTAATCCATGCTGGTGCTGAGGCAGAGCTGGGACAGTAGTCCTCTGCCATGATCCTTAATAGATGTTGGTACTGGAACAAATGTGATGACATTAACTCAATTTCCCTTTTTTCTGTGGGGGGAAAAAAATGATAGCTACGGGATTTAAGTCTGAGAATGCGTCAACTTTTTCTCATCTAGTGTGAGCTTTTGTCTAATGATAACGCCACGAAGTTTAGAAATTGCCTTCCAGAATTTTGTTTGAAAGTTGAAGAAAATTGCAACTAATGCTTCACATTCCTTTTGTAAATTATTATTACTGCTACTGTTTCCTGGAAATGTTCTTACTTTGTTCACGTGGGAAGTGCTGTCTGCCCAACAGGCAGTGCAGGGAAGTCCGTGTAATAGTGTGTGATGTTCGGAAAACAACAGAGATACTGCTGCTGGGGCCTGTGGAACAGCAGCTGGCGTGAGGATGGGCCTCAAATTCAACTGCAGTTCTGGGATTCACATCTTAAATTCTTACAGACACAAATAATACCTC
>PPHD01023470.1:0-12455 GCA_002909625.1 Bambusicola thoracicus
GATAAAGTTGAGTGGTATGTGGAGGATTCTGTAATCTCTGCAATAGCAGTATTTTTCTGGACCTTACTCAGCACTGGAAGTCAAACCCCACGTCTGGTTTCTATCAAATAGCAGTTAACCACCTTGTCAGTGAGAAAGATAAAAGGCCGCAGGACTGCTTATTTTATGCACTACAGCCTCCACATCCAGGCAACAGTACCAAGCATTTATAGCTCCTTTTCCTGCCTGTCCTTCAATTTCTCCATGGCATGATCTTCAGTACTGCTGGCATCTCACAATTGCTTACAACCACCTCTGTGACATGAACAGAACTGCCGTCCTTAAAGACTTATCCTTAAGAAGCTAAGAACCCAATGTAGGCAGAACAAATGAGCAACTCCTCTGCTTTCCTTTGAATCCACCCACACAACAAATGTGTGAATGAAATAAGGCACTTCTTACTGCGTCTACTACCCTTGTTGCTCCTACCATCTTTCTAACCTGTGGAAACTTCTGACTTGACTGTACTGCCATGGTGAAAATGGCAGAGCCAAAGACAAGGAGACAGGCAGCTCATACTCATGGTTTAGGCTCTCCTTCAGTCTCCAGCCTCCATGTAACACACACGTCAGCCCTCCCATGACCTCAGGTCCCCATGAATCACAGAGTCCCTCCCTCTCAAGTAAATGCAGCAGCAACTTCCGATCATCTCGTGTCAGGCACATTTGTATTTGCAATTCATTTCACACTAGGCAATTCATTAAGCACTCTATTTTGATTACCATAATGTGCAAATGCAATTTTGTATCTCCTCCATACAGGGTCACTTTTATGCCAGCTCGTTTTTGACTGCATCAGTCTTTTCCCATACTGAAAGCGAATCGGTGTTTACATTTGGTTAGTTAAAATATTTACATTGCACATTCAAATGATGCGCTTTCCCAGTGACAGGGCTGTCTGTGGTATTTCCTCCTGTACCTACTCTGAAGCAGAAACAGATGATTAGGATAAATATTCTGGGTGTTTCTAAACAAGCAGATTAAGGCAAGAAGCTGCACGGCTATTCCATGCCATCATTGCCGGACCGTGCAGTCCATGTCATGTCTAGCAGTGCATGAAAGCATGCCTTGTAAGACCCAAAATCAGCAGAGTTACGCATTCTCTAGTCACCATACTTCAGAGACTCCCCGTTGCTCACTCAGTGCATGAGGTGGGCTGAATCACAATGTGTGTAGCTGCTGGGACAGGAGGCAAGGAGGCTGCCTTGCCAGCAAAGAGAACCCATAGCGTGGGCTACCACCAAGCATGCTGCAATGTCCTACTGCTCCCGTGTTTGGTGGCACCAAAGGGAGATGAATTCTCTCCGAAAGGAGCAGAGAAAGTAGGAGGACAACACTTTCACAGATGATAGAAGGAAACCTGGAGCAGAAGTGAATACAGAGTTGAGAAGGTGATGCTGCAGCTGGCCAGGGAAGGGCACCATGTTGTCAGAAGGCACACCTGACTCCCTTCTTTCAATTCAGCACTTACAAGCTGAACAAACTACTGCAGCTGCTGCTGTGCAGACTGATGCACAACAAGGTGTACCAACACCAGCGTGGCCCCTGAAGGGGCTGCCTGAGGCTAGCAGGGTGGAAAAGGCACGCACGGCAGTGAACTTCAGTGTCACAGAGGGTGCATTATCATCCACACAACTAACAGTTAACTTTCCCTTCTAAAAGCAAAACAGATGCAGGGTGAAGTAATTCCTCGCATGGGAAATCAGTAGCAATGCAAAATGAGAAAGAAAAGCTTCAAATTCCCAACCCACAGCAGGCACGCTGCTTACCTCCCAGCAGGTCTGTGAGCAGGCTGTCTGGCAAGGAGCAATGGCTCCTGGGCTGCCGAAAAGTGGAGACACTCAGGATGAGGAGTTACTGCATAGCTGTGCCTGTGCTCACGCTTGCCACAAGCTGCTGCATCTTCTTGTTTACAGGAACGTATACAGTGGATGAAAGTTGACTATGCAAGGAAGAGCTGCCTATTTTAAATGGACCCTGCCTTAGTGCTGTGTGCTTGGAAGGAAATGGGCTGGAACTGTCGCTCTGTAACTGAGGCATGCAGTCTCAGCAAATGAACTTCAGGCAGGATAGTGCTGTGTGTGGGAGACATAGTTGCTCCACTTTTCCCAACTATCAGCAAAAGAGATGATGTGGCTGTTTGCTAATTAAGACACAGCAGTGTGACTAAAGCTCTACACCTGCCTAAGCCAGTGTATTCATGCTAATAAACAGCCAATGTTGATTACACTTAGAAGCATAATTCTCCAAGTACATATTCATTTCCAGACACGAGTGCCTATAGTAATGCACCCTTTGGAATATGGGTCTGAACTGCAACCAACTCAATTGCAACCAAACACCTCTGGGAGATACGATAGTGGCCTTTTAAGTGTCTAAAGGGGGGCTATAAGAAAGAAGGGGACAGACTCTTTTGTAGGGTCTGTTGTGATAGGACAAGAGGAAACAGCACTCTCCCTCTCTGTTCCTCCTGAGAAAAATATACAAAAAATCCACACCATCTCTCAAATGCTGTCTGAAAGTGCTGCAAGCGCAGAGCTGTGTTAGGGACATGCAGTGCTCTGCTCCCTTCCTGCAGGCACATCCACCTGGACAGCAGCTGCTGATGGTCACAGCCATGGCCATGCTCACTTTTGGAACGGGCTGCCCAGGGGGGTGGTAGAGTCACCATCCCTGGGGGTATTCATGAAATGTGTGTATGTGGCACTGAGGGACATGGTTTGTGAGCACGGTGAGGATGGGTCGACAGCTGGACTGGGTGATCTTATGGTCTTTTCCAACCTTAATGATGATTCAGAGCTATACAAACTCCCAGAAACAGTTAACAACCGCAAGAGACAAACAGCAGCAAAAAGACCTGGAGAGCTGCTCAGACAAAAGGCATCTTCACTTTAAAAACAGAAAAATAACACTAATTAAAAAAATCCCAGGCCACTAAAAATATCATCGAAGCAGCAAGGACAGCACAGAAATAGCAGCACAACAGCATAAAATCTGTTTAGCACAGTCTTCATGCTCTCAGTTACTCCAAAGCGACTGCAAAACCCCCCACGTGTCTCTTCCTGCTGAGGTGTGCAGAACAAACATTCATGTTTTCCCACGGCACAGCACAGCCCGTGCACCCACAGTACCTGCAGCGGCGAGGAGCTGTCTGTGGTAACAGGAAGAAATAGCTACCTTGCCTAATGGCTGTATGGTAATGTACTTCTATTAGCAAAACCCATCTCATATTGCATATGCATAGTAGCTTCTGGCTTAGAAAGTAGGAAAGAAAGTGTGAGACAGAATGGTCTTTTCTCTCTGTGATGGGAATGCAGGCAGATTTTCTCACGGCGATCCCCGAACACCCCCAGATGCAGCACGCTGCTTGTGCTAATGCTGCTCTCCTGCAGAGCCCAGCAGACTGCAAACTTCCCCCCCTGCTATACTGCACGCGCTGTAACTCATATGCAAACAGCAGCTGGAACACTGTGCTCCTGTAGGGACAAAGCCTTACCTTCTTCCTCCTGCCAGAGGAGCTCTCAGCAGCCCGGCTCTCCCAGCCCAGGAGCCCCTCCTCGTGCCTCTGCAACTCTGCACGCACGGCGAGGACCTCACCTTGGCACTGCCAGTGCACCGCAGCCCTGCAAAAAGCAGCCTCTGTGCTTGGCTGCTGACGCGGCCACAAAGACGTCCTAATGCACAGCCGTGCGCTCTCCCCCTCCTTTTTCCTCTTTATTCTTCTTCTTGCTTGGTCCGACGAGAAGCAAAGGGGGAAAATCGCGATGTGCTCTGGACCAGCTGCGTGAAGAGGAGTGCAGTGCTGTCAGCGCATGCCGGTGGCGGGAGGGGAGGTGGAGGCTCCCTGCCTCGCCTCGCATATTTTTGTTTGGACCGTGGGTGGCTGCGTGAGCAAAGCATCCCGAGCAGAGGAGGAGTTACCCCGGGATTCCAAGCCCTGGCCGCCACTTAGAGACCAGGAGTGGGTGAGGAGACAGGACGGCAACCTGGCAGGATGGTGACCCAGCAGGTCAGTGCTCCATCAGGGTTGCAGCCCAGTGGCCGGCAGCCCAAACTCCAGCCCTGTCCAACATCCATTTGTAGCCAAGTGGTGCAGCGTCCCTGCAGGGCTCTGTTACCCTGCAGCTCCAGGCCAGGCTGTCCAGTCACTCTCTGCATGCGAGGCTGCTGTGCTCACGGTGGAAAAGGCACATCCTCGCCTCACCAAGCGACCGTGCGCTGAGACAACGGGTCCCACAGATGTTTGCAGCTGTCGGTGTGAAAGGGAGGTGGCAGCACTTTGAAAAGGCAAACCTTTTAAACTGATACACCCGTATCTATTTCCTCTTAAAAGACAGACTGCTGTGTGTGCATTTCATGCATTTCCCATAACTTCAAGTTTGTTGTCCTTCCTATCAGAAAATAAAAAGTCATCTTGCCCTGCTGGTGATGATCCCTGCTGTAACCAACTGGAAGATTCAACCAACTCAAAGATTCCCATGCTGAGCCGGAGGGTACACAATGGCTGTTGCACATTTCTTTACGTTAATTATAATTCAGATCCTAAAATAGTGCCACTGATCACAGCAGTACACAACGGGTTTTCTTCTGGTAACAAACGGCGAGGGACACGCAGTCCTCAGGGTTCAGCACAACCACCAACTCATTCCAGCTCCCGGATGAACCATCGCAGCATTACAATGATTTCCCGTGCAATTAGTGCTAATTGATGCCTTGCTGGCAATCCCTCACGAGCTCCCTCTCACCCTTTTAGCAGGTCCCACCGGGTCAGCCTGGGAGCCACCATATTGCAGCACTGCAGCACCAGCTCCAGGGGTTCCCTGCTGTTACACTGAGGGAACTGTCACAGGTATGCCGGTCACTTCCAAGTCACTGCATGTGAATTTGCACCATGAGGCATTTCTAGGTGGAAATTTTTGAACGTTTCCTAAAAGCAACCGGATTGTTTGAAAGCATTTTGCCGAGGCCAAAACTCCAGCATCCTTGTTCAGGAAAGCTGAGCGGTGGTGCCAGTAGATACTAACAGCCCAGTAAGTCGGTGCACCTTGTAATCAAAATTCAGCTGAGAATAGAGAGTTGTAAATGAGCAACCACCTCTTCTAATTTTATTATTTAATCATGCTTCTTAAGAAAAGCCTCTCCCTTTGATCTATTAATAAGATCAAGTATTTGCCTTAGCATCTTGCCAAATGGACTCAAGGAAGATCAAGATTGCTTTGTACCAGCAAAGCCAGATGACTATGGCAATAAACAAAGTGAGATGCTCTTTGAATGAACATCATAAATATCTAGCATGCATTTTGGAGTAGCACACACACTTAGATTCCAGGTGAGTATCACAGCTGATGGATCTCAGATGAGATCTCTCTCTGCACTGTAGAACTATGTATGTAATCTCAAAAAGACCATATAGTTTTATCTTTTACAACTAAGTGCCGAGGCGGTCGTTTCGAGTCAAAAAGATGCCCTAAAGCAGAGAACTGCATGGAGGCCAGCCTACAAACACAATTCAATAAATAGTAAAGGATGTAATGCCTAATGCTAAAGCAAATTAGGAACTGTTTGTTCCTAGTGGCAAGCTAAATTACTCCAGCTAAAATAATCAAGAGCAATATCTTGTAAGTCAGCTTTATCTCCAGTCCATTTTCTGTTTCTCCTTAGTTTCTAGTCTACACAAATGAGTACTCCTTGGCAATACTTTCATAGCATTTTCCTCCTTTACTGTGCAACATTTGGGAACCACAACACAACGTCAACAGGCTGCCTATCACCAAGCGTGTACAATGCGGTGCGCTTTGGCATAGAGGCAGCTGAGAACATTCATGACAGTTACTTCTCTTGGAAAGCTGAGTCTGGAGCAGAAGAGAGTGCTACAGACTGCCTGTGCCACCTCACTCCACCTCTACCAATTCAGCTGTCTGCAGCTCTAGAGTTTGCTAACAGCTTATATTGTAGTGAGCGTAGATAAATCTAGTTATGTAAACAGAAATGCATTTATGTTGGTAAGGAAACGTACTGATATTTATCATTTACATACATGTACGTTTACATATGTGACAGTTTAACAATTTTTACTTTTTAGATTCTTCTCTCTGGGTCTTTGTGATCCTTTTTGCCCATAATTTTTTAAAGGCTTTGTTGTCTTCTTTTACCATATCTATGGCATGTAAAGATCCAGCCATTATTTTTTAGTGTCGCATGGAAAATTAATACTTTCAGTCTATTCTCACAGTTATTTTCAACTGCAGGAAACCTCACTTTCATTGGTGTAAATCCCTTAGTTTCTTTATTTTGGGATGTATACCATCCATTGGAGATCAGAGAATGAGATCAGAATCCTTCTCATCTTTATCTCACACACACTAAGCTTCCAAAACATGAAGATATTCAACAAAAACACAAAGATAATAGCACAAAGATACTGCTTGGGGCACTCTAGGCGACAAAATAGTTTAGTCATTCAGTGGAGGAATGCATTAACCGACTCCAGAAAGTTTCATAGAAGAACTTCTTTGTAAAAACATGCATGCTTTTGCTGAGATAATAAGGGGCATTAAAATCTGATTTGATCACAGTCTTATACAACCCCCCCCCACACACACACTCTTCAAATCTGCAACTAAGAGACAGAGGGCTACAACATGCAGTTTTCAGAAAGCACAAAGCAGGAGTTCCCCTCTCCAATAACGTATGCCAAAATCCAGGCACTGACATTCTAATACTCTGATATCAAATTCATTCTTTACAAATATAAAGCAAACATCCTTAAGCAAACTATGAACGTCTCTGTCCAAAGAGGTAAAAGTTACAATGGTAAGTTATTTCTCTAAATTGGTGTTACACCATATTTTCAAACAAAGATGTGTCTAGCTTGCAACAGGTGCTAAAAAAACCTCAGCCCTAGAGATAATAGAATCAGAGAATGGTTTGGGTTGAAAGGGACCTTAAAAATGATCTTGTTCCAACTCCCCTGCAATGGGCAGGGTTGGTACCCACTAGATTAGTAATCTTAGCTAAATTTGCAGTTTGCTGTTGATGAAATCCATGCGGATGAAGACACACATGCTCTGGACTGTGCTCTTGATGAAGACTTCATACTGAGCTACCTATCTCATTGAATTGTGTTATTTGACACACATCATTTGTGTCTATGGTCACATTCCACCGAAGGCTTGCAACTAACTCAGGTGAAGATATCACTTACACAAATTGCATAAAGACTTATGGCTGTTTGGATTTTAATTTGGGACTATGTCTCAAGCCCCTTCTTCCAGAAGTGAAGTCAAGGCCCTATGAAGATTTAAGTAATTCAGCCTGCTATGGTATAGATGGTTTCCCAGTGCTACTCATTAGAACATCGATGGCTACAAATGAGCTTCCTTCAACTTCATCTTGCCTTCTATCTCTACTTGCACCTTGCCCATTTTTATTAAAAATGAAGGAAAATTTCACATCACTGATATTTCATTTTCCACTCCTCTTAATCTTCAATGTATCCCATTTATTAGGCCTAACTCCACAGAGGCACTCTAAACCACTGTATTTAGCAGTGGCAATGACCAGCAATTTTCTTTTTTTCCTTCTTTTGTTAATCCTCTTCTGCATCCTCTCACTTTTCCTATTTTCCATGTTTTAATTTCATTTCCTGTCAAAGATCTTTCAGACTCATGACATTCAGATCTTTATAGATTTCGTTAAAAATAGCACAAATCCATTATCTAGTATTGTCATAGCTAACCAGAAGAAATACTCCTAAATTATTTGGATATATGGACAAGATCTGATTATCTAAATGAAATTGCTAAACCATAAATGCACAAGGGAATCATATATTTATTTTTAAATGTCAAATCTGATTAAAGTGCATCAAAATAATTGGCCAGACTATAGGGGACTGTAGCAGACAGGTTTTGGAAATGGAAGTGCTACCATGGTAATTGGCAAGACAGCCACCAGAAAATATAAATCTAGGTATCAGTGAAGGATTTAAGACTATAAATGCTAGAGGGAGATAAAGGATGATATCCTTCTGTCATATGTTGACAGGTTGTGATAGAAAAAGAATACCTGTGTCATAGCCTCATCACCAGCCGGTACCTGTCTCCCAGGGCTAACTTGTATTCCTGAATCCTGATCCTGTCAGACTTGTTTGAATTATCCCAGTGTTGCTGCCAGGGATAGTGGCATCATAACCAGCAAAAGCATAACTGATTAAAATGTTTCCATTCAATGAATTATTGTTCCTAAAAAATGTGAAAATTGAAATCTCTGTATAGTTAAGCATTAACATAAAGTATACAAGTCTTTCACCAGATCTACTGCTCTGCAAAAACTACTGGCAGCTTATTTAAGTACTGAATCAGTACTAAAGATCTTTGTGGAATTTGCTTGTTCATAAAAGAGGGGATCTACCAGATACAAAGACAGAGGGAAAAGGAGAGTGAGGAAGGGAAGGGGAGGCAAGGCAAGGCAAGGCAAAGCAGAGAATCCATCAATATAAACTTTGATTTAACCACAGTGAATTGAGATAACGCTTAATTTTGGAAGACTCATTTCAGGAAAAATGGGATAGAATATCACCAGTTCATAGTTTTTAGTCTCTTTCATTATCATTCAAAAGAGAAAAGTGTCTTAAAAAGCAGGAAAAAACAAGATGAACAACCTTAATCCACACCAAAGACACATAAGAGGTTGGCTAATTATTCCAAACACTTCTTTATGCAGCCAAGACGGTCTGCAGCATTCTCCAAAGCATCCACAGGACAAAGCAGAGCAAGCTGCCTGCCTGTGCACTGCCTCATGTGGCACTGGCATGAAATGCAAGAGTTTGACCTGTGTTACGGTCATAAAAAAAGTAGCCTAAAGTAGTGCAAAAACTGAAATAAAACATCATCTCCAATTTCTCCCTACTTATATCTGTTCATAAAGGTTCTAGGCACAACCTAGAATGTCTGTACATCTCTGTTTTCAGAAAATAACCCTTTAAACCACTCCATCAGCAAACTGAGCAAGACACATAAGAAACTCTGCAAGGCCACATGGACTGCAAGAATTTTTTGATCTTTAAATGCAGTTTCTGCCAGTTTTACAGAGAATCATAGAATATCCTGAGCTGGAAGGGACACATAAGTATCACTGAGTCCAGCTCCCGGCTCCACACAGGGCCACCTATAAATCAGACCCTATGTCTGACAGAACTGTGCAAACTCCAGCTCAGAGCCATGACCACTACCCCGGGGAGTCTGTTCCATGCCCACCACCTTTTCCTAACCCCCCACCTCTCCCTCCACTGAACACAGCTCTGTGCGGTTGCCTCAGGCCCTGTTGGTGCCCCTCCGCTCGCCGTGAGGAGCTGCAGCCGCCATCAGGCCTCCCCTCAGCTCCTCTGCTCTGTGCTGAGCAAAACATGAGACCTCAGTCTCTCCTCATATGCCTTGCCCTCTAGAACCTTCACCGTCTTTGTAGCCTTCCTTTGGACACTTAGTTTTATGCCCTTTTTGTACTGTGCTACCCAAAACAGCACACAGTACTCAAGGTGAGGCCACTACATTGCTAATGCACCACAAGGTTAGAAGTCTGCTCCTCACCTCCAGATCCTGCACTGCACAAAACACATCGGACAAAACACCAAACAATGATGAGATTGGTTTAAATAAGCAAGCTTTGCCAGGACATGTAACAGCACATCACAGAGCATCACATTAGGCTGCCTATAAAACCCCCACACCTAACCAAATCCTGAAATTCTTGTTCAGTATTTGCATTAAACTCATGGGAACTATATGGGTGTCACTAGGCCATCTCTCCCACAACAAAGCAGGTAGATGGGACAGAAGGATAGGAGTCAGACACTCCCCATGAAGCCTGGGTGGGGATGCAGACGCTATGAGGCCCCACGTGTCCATACCTGAGCCCAGCCTGGCTGCACAGCTCCTGCCTTCCACCACAGATGGGCACAGGGACAGAGGTGGCTCAGCTCTGGAGCTCTCAGCTATTACAACACTGGAGGTGGTTTTGTGTAAATCGTTCAGTGATACTCAAATTCATCTTGCTGAGCTCACTGCCCTCCTCGTGGTTTCTAATGGATTTCATTACAGTTTTTCTCCTTTTTCATTGCCTGGGGAGGGGAAAGACAAAATATGAATTCTCCTTTACTATCACTTTTAAAGGCAGACACTTAGCATGGCTGTCAGCATCCTCTCTGTACAAAGCACCAGAATTCACAGTGAGCCAAAGCCAGAATCTCTGCTCACATAAGTCTGCTTAGGAACAGCAGCTTGGCAGGCTTCCCTTGGCCCACCAATCCCCGTTTCTTCAAACGGGAAGCATCACTGCCTACAATCTCATTCATATAGAAGAATTTTGTTCCATGATAAATGGCTAATCAAGTCCAGAAAACTAATCTCTTTCTCTCTTTTCTTTACAAACTTCAGAGGACAGCAAGAAAATAAACTCAGTGAAGGGCAGTTATCTCTCACAAGTGTAGGACTCTCAACCCTAAGATGCAGACAAGTAGCTAAAGTTACCTTTCCAGATGAAGTAGCCATCTATCATCCATGTTTTGTGTTTTCAGTTAACAGACCAATAGGGATAAGGTTTTCTGTTAGTTGTGTCCCAGGACTCCTTCTCCTGTATTCCCATTCTTTTCTTTAGCTCCCACCTTGCTGCAGCCACATCCCTGTTCTTCCCCTCTCCAGCAGCTCTAGCCCCCTTCTGCCCAAACCCAAAGCACCACCAGCACTGATCTTCCATTCATCACTGGATCTGTACAACATGAACATACGTTCATGCTTCATCTACACTGCACAAGCATCACTTAGAACGAGTAGAAAGTTGTTTCAGGTGAAATCAGCCTTGCTCTCTCTGCCCTGCTGGCTAGAAAGTGGTTAAAATGGATGGGGAAACCACTTGAAATCACAAACCTTACCGTGTTTCGCACTTAGAATCATAGAATCATAGAATCACTAAGGTTGAAAACTTTAAATCCTATTCGGTAGTGCAACCCCAGGGCTCTGTGGACAAGTGGTGGCACTGGCACTGTCCCCACGCTGGGGACAGAGCAATCCAGGACAGGCAGTGAACCCAAGACAGAAGGTCTCTCCTGAACCTGCTTCCACACAAGGACCTCAGCTTTTGAGCCAAACCTGTGCTCTTTGATTTTTCAACTCCTGCCCCAAGCATCAGTACATTAAAACCTTCCAGGCTGAGCAGAACTGCATTGCATCAATATTCATCTAGGAGATCCTGGAGAAAGTTCATTTATTCTTTTTTCAGCATTATCACAGTTAATTGGAAACATCTGTTACAAATATCTGTATGCCAGAAGCATCCCAATCTACCAGGCAGTCTCTGCAGGAATACCCACTCTGTCCTTTCTGAATAGGTTTCGCCAACGGCATCTTTATTATCAAAGAAAAGACCCCATAAGAATAATCAGCCAAAAGCAGAGTTTAAATCATCTCTACTCGCATTCACACAAAGTAGTAACATATGTTGTGTTGTCACAGCTGTGAAAGGTATTTTCACATCCTTGTTTGGCTTGTAACTGCTTCCTTGCAATGGAGCAGGTCAAGGAGTTTTGGGAACACTGTGTTCCTCTGATGCCCCTATAGCATCCTTAGCCTAATATAAGACTGCAGTGAGAATATTCTAGTACATTAAATTAACATTTTACATTTGAATTTAGATTAGTGTCAATATATTACATTAACGTAAGCACATTATTTAATGTAATGTGAATTTTGAATATTTGCATAACTATTTATGTAAACAAAGGATAATTATTTGAATGTCTGTTGGAGAAAAAAATCCTGTGGGGACAGAATACAGCTGAAGTATGAAGTTTTTGTAAATCCCAATGAACATGTTCGTTGAGACATACTGAAAATCTCGGCTTGAACTTGCAAACATAGGATTTCTAAACAGGTTGTCAAAGATTATGAAAAAACATAGAGCAGACTGGACGTTCTAATTGTTATTAGCCCCCTGACTGTTGTCAATAAATTTATTTTTAATAGGCTGAAATATGAGATATGCCCAAATTTAGTAGAAGGAATATTCAATGATTTCTTTCCAATGAAAGAAAATCACAATGTCAGATTATAATTCTGAGGGAAAAAGATGAACAAAGAGATTCATATTAAGGAGTGAAGCGTGATTTTATCTAATCTTTAATGAAGTCATCCCAAACCAGAATGATGTCTTCCGTGCAGGGCTTGTTCACAGCAGCTGGAGACTTCAGTGGCTCTAAGAGGCAGCACAATGGAAAAACTTGTTTAAAAAAGGTAAAGCGTTGTAAGTTACGACTTCCAAACACATCTTTGCAGCAGATGCTCTTCCTTGAGATGCCAGACTACGAAATTTTATTCAAGGGGAAAAAAAAAAAAAAAAAGAAAGGAAAAAGAAAAGAAAAAAAAA
>PPHD01023471.1:0-12454 GCA_002909625.1 Bambusicola thoracicus
GAAAGAGAAAGAGAGAGAAAAGAGAAAGAAAAAGGGGGAGGATTCCATTTTCCACACATCTTTATCTACCACTTTTATAAGCTTTTTCCAGTATAAATAAAATAATTCAAGAGAAGAGAAAGAGATCGTATACAAAGAGTATTACTATTCCCACATGTTGCACGAAAACACATAGAAAGTATTTTTTTTCAGAATAGAAGTGATCTCTCATTTCAGTTGTACTTGTTATCAATGACAGTATAACTAATGTCATAACTGTACACAGCATTTTAGCTTTACTTTGATACTGGTTGAAAACAGAAGTGACTGTAATTTTTCTCTAATCTTGTGAAAGTGATACATATAAAATAAGAATAATGAAAATAATAAATTTTAAAAATACTTCCATAGATCTTCATTACAATTAAATTAAATATGAAGTCAAAATGTTAAATGCAGTTCTTAACCAGACCTCTTTTAATTTTTAATTCTAGAGACTTACATGATATGTAAAATGAGATAAAATGTGCATTTACTAGCAAGCAGCCTTCTTATTCATTGTGGTAGTTACTATTGGCTAGACAAGCACTTATGAATTATGGCATCGCTGTCGGCAAAACTATTTATCTGTATGACACTATGTGTCACTTTTGAACTTCGACTTGACATCCATAAAATTACATTTTCATCAAACTGAAAGATCAAGCTTTCTGTGCTGACTCACTTGGGTCAACACTTTGCAAATGACTGGATTTACCACTTGAACCATAAACCCTTTGTGAATAATTTTGTGCATTGATGTTTGATAGCCTAGGGCACAGATCATAATTTCTAAGCTGAAGAAGTGTCAAAGCAAAACAAATTTCCCTTCTGCATACCAGATTACTAATTCCAGAGTGCTTTCTCATATGGTGATCGTTAAGTGTGTTACAAACTGTTAAATAAGTTAAATTCCCAGATGCTATAAACAACCTAATTCCCTTAATATTTATTTATAATGCCTTTATATTAGTTCAAAATATTAGCTACCCCAGTAGACCAACATTTTTTAATTGATAATAGACTTTCTTTTTCCTGGTGGAAAACTTTTGGCTTGATTTCCAGATAGCGTTTACAAAGACAGCAGAGATATGAATTTAAGACGAGTGTGCAAAGTAGGAAAGCTGCTGTTTGTTTCAATTGACTGGAGTGATTAGTAGTGTTTCATCTGTTTCAGTACCTGCAGCTTAGAGATGGATGAGTTATAACATAACAGCTGGATAGCTGATCTCAAAAGAGTGATAGTCCGTTGTGTCCTGTGTGTCTTGGTTAATTACCAGAAATGCTGGCTGAAAGTTTGGACAAAACTTCTGTATTAATACACTGTATCTAGGCAACTGTGGTTTTTATTCTTTTTGAATGTCAACAGTTTTCAGCAGAACAATTTCAGTGAAAAAATATCAATTTTCTAGGCCTTCTGAAATCTCTCTCTCAAAACAAAATTCATTCCAAAACCTTTACCACAGTCCAAGGGAAGATACTAGGGCAAAGCCCATGATTCCTATAAAGACCATACAGATTGGATAATGGTAGAAGCTTCAGGTTCCTTCAGGATCTGGTTTAATCCTGAGTATCTCCATACCCTGGGCAAACATATTTTGTCATCACCATAGAATCATAGAATGGCTTAGGTTGGAAGGGACCTTAAAGATCATCTAGTTCCACATCTTCTACCATGGACAAGGTAGCCACCCACTAGATAAGGCTGCACAGGGCATCATCCAACCTGGCCTTGAATGCCTCTAGAGATGGGGTATTCACAGCTTCTGTGGGCAGCTTTTCCAGAGCCTCACCACTCTCTGAGTAAAGTTCTTCCTAACATCCCATCTATTTTTCCCCTCTTTTAGTTCAAAGCCATTCTCCCTTATCCTACTACTGTTAGACGGTGTAAAATTAAGTCCCCCTCCTGAGTATAAGCTCCTTCCAAGTACTGAAAGGCCACAACATCATCTACCCATAGCTTTATCTAAGCTAAACAAGCCCAACCCCTTCAGCCTACTTCATAAGAAAGGCTATCCAGCTCTTTGATCATCTTCATAGCCCTTCTCTGGATCTGCACCTACTTCTCCACATCATTCTTGTTCTGGGGGCCCCAGGCCTAGCAACATTACTCCAGATAGGTTCTTAGAAGGGCAGAGCAAAGGGGGACAATCACATCCCTTGCCCTGCTGACCACCCCTTTTTTGATACAGCCCAAGATACAGTTGGCCTTCCAGGCTGCAGGAGCAAACTGCTGGCACAGTTTTTCATCTACCAGCAGCCCCAAGTCCTTCTCTGCAAGGCTACTCTCTCCATGTATTTCTCCCAGTCATTACTCATATCTGGGATTGCCCTGACCCAAGTGCAATACCTTGCACTTGGGCTTGTTGAACCTCATTAAGTTCATGTGGGCCCACTTCTCAAACCTGTCCAGTGGATGGCATCACTTCCTTCTAAGCTGTCAATTGCACCACTCAGCTTGGTGACATCAACAACCTTGCTGCGGATGCACTCAAACCCACTGTCTATATCACTGATAAAAAAGCTGATGACCACTGGTCCCAAGACAGACCGTTAGGGGACACTGTGAACAACCTCTACCTCAACATAGATCCATTGACCACAACCTTCTGTCTGTAATCATCCAAACAATTCTTTATCCAGTTCTTCGCCACCTGTAGATGCTTTTTAAAACCAGTATCCTAAGACTATACTCCATGAGTTTTGCTTCGGAGAGCTTCGGGTACTCTTATCACTAGCTCTTGTAGATACTATTTTAGGCAAGAAACAAAAAGGACCTCCAGTAAGATATGTATTGGGAGCGTTTTGTGCAGTTTTGCATTTATATTGATAACAATTATAATGCAAGTAATATTAACAAGACTAATTAGCATTTCAACCTGTAGGCACTCTGTGTTTTGCTATTCCTTCTGAGTCTCACTCTCTTTCTCAGACAACACGACCCTTTGTTTTGCTGTGCAGAGAATTAGCATACGTCATTTGCACACTTATAGTCTCCCTTCTCATTATTTTCAAGTCTAGGATTTCTAGTATCAGTGAATCTTTCTGGAATCTCTCTCTTCATTTTTGTTGGTTATGTTAGGAACAGCAGAAACTATACCATGCTGTTAAGATTTTCTTTTTTCCCATACTTACTAGAAAATTCAGTTTTAACACTCAATTTCTTGCCTGGTCAATTAAAAATTTATAAATTCTGAGAAAACTGTTGTAACTTACAGTCTGAATCAAGATAATCTTTTCTTCAATTGGTTTCTGTACTGATTTTTTCCTTCCCTTCCCAGCAGTTTGCTACTTCTTATAAGATTGATCTTCAGACCTGATAGAGTTACAAGAAGGATTGTTTGTCTGATGATGAAAGTATACAGGAAGGATTGACTACCATATCTGATTAAAGCTAATCTATTTCGTAATATTTTATTATATTATCTGTACATGTTTTACATATACAGGCTAGTTAAATGAAGATGGTAGTTCTACCTGGTATTACAAGAGTAGTCATCATAAATAAAATAAGTGTCTACTGTGTGTCAGTAGTAGTCTTTAAATTACTTTGTTTTGCAAATAAAGTACATTCAATCTCTTAATACATCACTTAAGTAGTCTGCAAAGTATCAGTGCTTTGACGTATTTTAACTACATGCTTAGAAATAGTTTCGTGTTTTCATTTAAAAAAAAAAAGTTATAATCACCAATAGCTTTGGGAGTATGATATTCCGTATGATGCCTCTACATCAGTTATTCCTTTCTCTAAGTACTAGAAATCAACAAATGAGATATAAGTTTTATCTCCTATTGGATGTCATAAAATTGCAGTTTTTTTTTCCTCACACGTTACATTAATAACAGTTACATGCTTTTGTAGGCTACAACTGCAGAAAATCCTGTCCTGCTGATTTATCAAAGATTCATTTTTATTTGTAGTGTTCAGCTTGGAGCTTGTAGATTCACACATCTCTCCTTGTATTTCTGAATTAAAATCTCATCACAGCTGTTGCTTTTTCCTCCTCTTCAGTAAATAAGATAAGAAAGGATCATTTGTTTTAAGTGGGAGTAGAGAAACTGTAGAAACCTTCTCTGTAGCAAGCTGAGCTATGGACGTGAAGTGCATTTGCTGTGGTCCTTTATGGAGCCGCACAGCACCACTCCTTGTACCTACTAATTAAAGTCATTATTGCATTGTAAATTTATGCTCAAGTCTATTGCATTTCAACTTTGCATCTAGACATTCCCTAAACAGTCACACTTTATAACTGTTATGTTTTCCCTAGCTACATATTTAATATTTTCACAGGATCATAGGATCACAGAATGACTATGGTTAGCAGGAACTTCTGGGTCTGTTGGGTCCAACCCTTGCTTAGGAAGGGAAACCCAAAGTAGGGTACCCAGACCCACATCCAAGCAACTTTTGAAGATCTCCAAGAAGAAGAATCAGCATCCTCTCTGGGCAACATGTGCCAGTGTTCAGTTACCCACACAGTGCAGAAGTGTGTCCTGATGTTCAGAGGGAATGTTCTGTGTTCCTGTTTGTGACCATAGCCTCTTGTTCTATTGCTGCACATCACTGGATAGAGCCTGATTCTGTCCTTTTTACACACTCCCTTCAGGTACTTATGGACACTGATGAAATTCCCTCGAACCTCCTCCAGACTGAATAGTCTCAGCTCTCTCCAGATCTCAACATAAGAAAGCTGCACTATGCCCTTCATCATCTTTATGTCCATTCGATGACCTCTCCAGTTTTTCCATGTCTCATCCTGGCAAGCCCAGAACCAGAGTCAACATACCAGATGTGGCCTCATCAATACTTAGTAGAGAAGAATCACTACTCTCTATCTATTGGCAATACTTTTCACAATATCAATGATATATAGAAAGTGATGGTGGTCAGGTGAAGTCCCTGGTTACTGGAAAGAAAGCAATGTCGTACATGTTTTTAAGAAGAATAGAAAGGAGAGTCCAGGGAGCTACCAATCTGTCAGTCTCATTTCTGTGCTGGGGAAGTTCATGAAGCAGATCCCCCTGGAAATATTATTAAGGTAGATGGAAAATAAGGAGACGATATGGGATGACCTACCAAGAATAAGTGCTGCCTGACCAACCCAGGGGCCTCCTATGATGGTGTAACTTCATCAACTGACAAGGGAAAAGCCACTGATGGCATTAGTCTGGACTTCAGTAACACCTTTGACAAAGTTCCCCACAACATCCTTCTCTCCAAATTGGAAAGATATGGATTTGATGCATAGATTGATAGAAGAGGAATTGGTTGCATGATCATATCCAGAAAGTTGTGGTTAATGGCTCAATGTTCAGATGGAGATCAGTAACAAGTAGTGTCCCTGAAGGGTCAGTACTGGGAATGCTGTTCTTTAATATCTCCATGAATTACATCAACAGCAGGATCAAGTGCACCCTCAGCAAGCTTGCGAATGAAACCAAGCTGTGTGATACAGCTGATATGCCTGTGGGATGGAATGCCACCCAGAGGGACTTAGACAGGCTCAAGTACTGGGCCCAGGAGAACCTCATGAGATTCAACAAAGCCAAGTGCGAGATCTTGCACGAGGAAACAGTAACATCCACCACCAATACCAGCTGAGGATTGAAAGTATTGAAAACAGACCTGTCCAAAAGGACCTGGAGGTACAGGTGGATGGCAAGAGGGACATGAGCCAGCAGTGTGCCCTCACTACCCAGAAGGCCAATTTTGTCCTGAAATAGGTCAAAAGAAATGTGGTCATCAGGTCAAGGGAGGTGGTCCTGACCCTCAAGTCAGGATGAATCAAGCTCTGAGCAATGTGATCTAGCTGTAGATGTTCCTGTTCATTGCCGGGGAGTTGGACTAGATGGCCTTTAATGATCCCTGTCAACTCAAATGGTTCTATGGCTCTATCATTCTAATGCAACTGTAGACACTATGTCCTGGTTTTGGTTGGTATAGAGTTAATTTTCTTCATAGTAGCTGGGAGTGGACACAAGCCAGGACAGCTGACCAAAATGGAGCAAGGGTATATCCCATACCATGTGATATCATTTTCAGGAATACAAGCTGGGGAAAAAAACTAGAGGTGAAGCAAAAAAGGATGGGATGGGATGGACAAGATATGATAGGACATTTGTAGTGATAGCATTTATCTTCCTAAGAAAGTTGCACGTGACAGGCTCCGCTTTCCTGGAAGTGATTGAACCTCTGCCTGCCAGTGGAAAGCAGTGAATAAACTCCTTGTTTGGTTTTATTTGTAGGAAGCATTATTTTACAGTTTTACTTTCCTCCTCCATCCCACTGTGCGGGAGTGAGTTAGTGGATATTTGGGGCTCAGCTTCCTGCTGGGGTTATTCCACAACCTACTGGTAGCTTTCTTAGCTCCAAGGGCACATTGTTCACTCATTCTGAGTAATTTTGACTAAACCCAAATTTTTTGTTAAGTGAGAAATGTACAAATACATACAGGGAAGTGAAATCATTTGGATTCAAGACACGAAAAATGTCAGTGGATGAGAATTTTCATGAATATCATTACACAGCAAGTAAACTGGGATTTTGCTTTATTTATTTATGTATTTATGTATTTATTTATGTATTTTGAAAAGTTTTCTGCTGTCTTCCCATCAGTGCGAATGATCAAATTCCTCACCCAGAACTTCCAGAAGCTGTCATGCTGCTGTTGCAAGCTCTGCCAGGGAGTGGAAGGGCAGGATGCAGGACGTAGGCACCCTCATCTCATGGGGAGCAGAGTCCTCACTCCTCCTCCTTACTTTTATTAAAGAATGAAACAGTTTCCTAGCTAGGGCAGAAGCTAGACTCTCCAGTGCAGCTTTCTACTCAGATCTCATCTAAACGATTTATTACAAGAGTTTGTGAAATTGCTGACTCACTAGTAATCAGTGTGAATTCATTGTTGTGATATATACTCAGAGGATAAATGAGTTAAGCACAAGTACAGTCTGTGAAGATCAGTGAATGTAATTTTGGGGTCATTACATGTTTTTACACAGAAAAAAGACACTTTCAGAAAAGTAAGGAGGTCAAAGCAGGTCACACTGATATGTTGTATTTTGCATGTATGTGCTTTAAACTCAAGATAACACTTTTGTGTTAAATAAGAGTTAAATAAGTTTTCTGTTCATTACAATGTACTTGGCTGTTGGCAAAAAGAAAAAGATTTTCAATAAACACTATATATATACATATAATTGTAGGGTTGTATTACATTCTGCTGAGTACTGCAAATGACAGCACTTTCTTTCAGTTTGAAAGAAATAATTATTTAATAAGCACAAAACTTCGGTAAGTCTCTGATATTTTCAATATGTTGGCTCATGTGGTAGCCCAGAAAGGTTTTTCTCTTTGATCCTCTATCCAGATCATCCTGACTTTCACAAAATATATTGAGATCGTGGCCCAATGGTCTCTTTCTTCATTGTTTCTGATTGTTGGCCTTATGGGTGAGCTTTCTCCTGAAGAACAGTAGTTGCCAAATGAATGTATTAACCAGGTTTCACTTGTCATTTTCAGTATTCTCAGTTTTACCTGTGCAGCATGAAATCTTTTCATTTATCCATAACTTTTAGAAGAATGCTTGCTGAGAAAAACTTTCTCAGGACAAAGTCTCAAACTTGCAGCTTTGCTGTTCAGGTTGCAAGTCTCTGCTGGGTGCCCAGGCAGAGCAGAAATTGAAGCTGCCAGGCTGAGAGTGGAGAGGGAAGATAATAGGAGACAAAGAAGTAGAGGGACTGGAAAGAGAATTAGAACAACAGGACCTAAGCCTGGAATAAGAACCCTGGTGGCAAGAGGAACAGGAGATAGGCTGAAAACTGAAATGTGGAAAAAATGAGACATGGAGTACAAGTGAAATGGAATGATAGCTCCTTGCTAACCAAAACTCTGACAGCAGGAGGTTATGACACCTAACTGTATGCAAAGATAATCTCAAGACAGAGACACAGAAAATAAATTAAAAGCAAAACTAAACAAAACAGAAAATTTAATCTTGTACTTAAATAATTTCCTTTTCATTATAGAGGAATTCTGTAGCTGTAGGAGGAAAAGCATTCAGGACTGTAAGGAGGTATTCACCTGTTATCCTCTGTCTACTACTCTTGAAGCTCCTTCTTTATTCTGTACTTGTCTTCCAGCTTTTGCAAAACATAAAAAAATATTTTTAAAAATGTTTACATAAACCTGATTTTTTCTCAGTCATTCTTCATACTAAGGGAGTACCTCTGTGCAAAACATAGTTTTTGATCATGTAATAAGGGGCTGCATCCCAGTGTATGTAACTTTCTGAGCAAATTTAGCTAAGTTAGGAACTTCATAACGTCTACTTTGTTGGAGAGTTTCTTGTCTAAATTTAAATGTACGTGTTATTCCAATACCCAGATTCCCCACAGTGTTTACAAGACAGGACAATAGCTAGTACAAGGATTTAGTCAAGTGTTGTGTCACAAGACAAGAAGCTGAGCAGATGCTGATAATCCCCAGTTTTCTTCCCCACTTTTTAAGTATCAGCCACCTGGCAGCTGTCAGGGCCGCTTTCCAGGGCAGCGGTTTACTGCTGACAGTGCAAAAAGAAAGGTGCGGACGATACCTCAAAGGCACAGGAGACTAAATTTCGAGGGCAAGGCAGGCAAATCATTGTGCATCTGTTGGCTAATAAATAAAAGGAATGCAATCCTAAAACAGTTGTGACAGGCCTTGAGGGTGAGGACAAGGGCTTTGACCTTGATGTGGTGAAACAGGAAAAGCAAGCACTTAATCACCCATGCAGCATCCTAAGCAGCTGTTCTGGTCTTAATGCAGATATTCATAGAGTCTGACAATTTGGTTAGAATTTCAATTAATAAAACATTTTATGAAGAAGCAAGTTCTCATCTTTTATGTAGGTTTTAATTACTTATTAAACATTTGCAGCCTTGCTTGGATTATGCATGCTGAACAAATAATTTTGGCTTTCTGAAATGGATCATTAAAAAATAAATTTGCATGAAATTTCTTTTCCATGATTTCACTACAGTGTTAACATACTGAAGTATGCAGAATTTTTTTTTCCAACAGCTCTAGCTTTCCCAAGTTGAACATACATTTGCTTCAAAAATATTTGTGATACAAATGAAGCAAATTTCCTTCAAGAATTATCCAAGAGTACTGTTTATTAGGGCTAGAAAGGGTTCCTTATCCACTGGCGCTACCATACAGCTGTGCAGAAGGTGGGTGCAGTTACAAATCTCTCATAGAAAAGGACCTGGGCATGGTAGAGTTTCTACTAATCTCAAAAAAGCCTGCACCCAGCTTCCACATAGACCAACAGAGTTAGAGTTTGTGATCAGCTGTAGTGAGTTACCCTTTGCTAAATGAATACGTGAAATAAGTGAAATAAGACCAGAGACTTACTCAATAGAAAATTCACTAATAAGGATAATAGTTA
Organism: Bambusicola thoracicus; assembly: GCA_002909625.1. Classification (NCBI taxonomy): domain Eukaryota; kingdom Metazoa; phylum Chordata; class Aves; order Galliformes; family Phasianidae; genus Bambusicola; species Bambusicola thoracicus. The sequence goes on from PPHD01023471.1 coordinate 9,447, forward strand.
CAGGACCTTAGTGAACAAGTAATTATATAAACACTGTGTTTCTGTAATCTGTAGATACTTACATTCTTATATTTATATTTAATATTTATTAAAATCAGAATTTTGCAAGTCTATTTCTTACAAGTAAGATCAGAACTTCAGGGAACGTCACAGCAACATTATGGAACCTATATCTCTGGTGAAAAACTCTGATAACTGACCTTTGAACACCTTTATGATTTGGCTTTCAGTTGCTACTAGGCATAGAAAACATCAATATCTGTATAAACGAAATACATACCTTTCTGTATAACCGGTATAAAAAATGCAGGTGTATTTAAAAAAAAATAAAAAATTAGAAAACAGCTGGCATCACCCACAATGTTCCCCGGCACACAACAACCTCCACAACATGCCAGTCCCTTGGCACTCATGTAGTAACTTATCTTCACTGGGCTTAGTAGTAACTTATCTTCACTTCATTGTCCTGTTGAACTTGCAGAGTAAAGCTCAGGGATACAAGAGAATTAGTGCATATCTTTGCAACTTAATGATTGCATGCCCATGTGCATACTTAAATAAATAAATGCCTGGTCTGAGACAAAACTCAAGATCCGTGTATCAGATTACTGAAGACAAAAATGTGCATGGTCCAAGTGCTGTCTTCTGATCCATATATAACACAGTTGTATTCATGCCCAGCAATGCAATAAGTGTCAAGCCAAAGCTGAAGTACAGAAAATGGAATTTAGGCCAACATTTCATCCAGTGTTTTTTTTCAAATTCATATTACTTTTGTGCCTATAAAAGGTCATATATGCGCCGCAGCTGATGCTGAAGGGAATGGAAGTATGATGAGATGTCCTTTCCTGAAATGGACTTATGATCCATATTTCTCAATGAACTCTGTTTTTTCTAATAAGTGAGATTACACCTTCAAGACACCTTTCTTTCCAAAAGTATCATTTTCTGCTTTTTCTAGCAGAAGCTATTCAGAAAAAAATCTAATGCTACACTATCCCAATATTGGTTCAGGTTTCACTTAAATGAAGTACCAATGGCACTGCAATAAAAAGTGTTTTCAGAATTAAAGAATTTTTAATATATTCAGAAGAAAAGAAACCATTAGACTGAAAATGAAAAATGATATGGTAAAAACATAGACTACCACCACTTCTGATGCTAAACTAATAGAATTTGTTGAGGAAATGAGGAACGGTTTTAATATTTTAGCATGCTATCTTCTCATTTAGTAAGTAATTTATAAGTGTTTTATACCTTTGTTATTGTGATCAATCTGGCTTTTACAGAGATTTTGTTATGGCCATTCTATACATACATTCTATTCCTCCCCATTGCAAAAATGCACTGCATTATCTATTTTATAAGTACTAACAGACACAATATAACTTTTCAAGAAATAAGTTGTTCATATTTAGTTGCTGTAAATCACAGCAATAACCTCAAGGATATATTTTTTTTAGTAACATCAAATCCAAAGAAATTCAATAAGCACTTGTTCTTTCGTACAGTATGTTCAAAAAAGCCTTCCAAATCAATAAAAATGACATATATTAGTATTTACCTTGCAATTAAAACAAACAAACAAACATAATTGTACAAATCTTAAAAATCCAAATTAATGATTTTCTGAGATGATTTAACTTCTCATTGTTTCTCTGCTGTTTCCTTAATTATTAGATTTTTACTAACCATTATTTCTCATTTATGTGTTACATTAAATTGCTTTGAGTACATCAGATTGTCTTCATGTGTGTTTGCTGATATTTTCAATATACTATTTTCTTACATCAACAAATTACATTTTCAACATGAAAATCCAAATTCAGGTGACTGATTGAACTCAATGGATAACTTTCTATAGCTATATTAAGTAAACTTTACCTATCTTTCAGTTCATATGTTGTCCTTAATGGATTGCAAAATGTGTCTAAAATATCTATCTACCTTAAACTATACACCCAATTTACTGAACAAATCTTTGTATATGGTTCATTTGTGAACAGGTTGTCAAAAATTAAACAAGCAGGGAAATTTGACCAGTTCCACTGACATGGTGTATTTTTGTTATTTGATTTTATTAATTTTAATTCTGCATTTGTTTTCCCAAAGGAAATCTACATTTTTTTTTCTAATTTAAAATTATTTTCCTTTAAGTTGAAGATAAATTTGTATTCAACAATTTACATATAATTCATTTAGTCTGGTTTTGTTGTAGAATATCTATAAACAGATTAAGTTTTCTAAATCTTATTGTGCATTAAGAATGTTTTAATTTTGGTTACTTATAAATCTATGGCTTCCTTTGAAAGCTTTTCACATGACTATTTAAACAGGAAGTAGAAAAATATGTCTCCTTTGACCAGCAAAGTAGATGTGCTTTCTAGCATACAATATAGACCTGTTGTTACTGATGTCTGGAGCTTATTTAAACTCACATCTGGTCCATTTGTGCAGGTACCTTTCCCTTTGAAACTATAATGCAGAAAAGAAAGTACAGTGTATGGCCCAGCATGGACTCAGGGTTGGACTATGCATGAGAATTTGAATTAGAAAAAGCTGCTGTGTGCATGAGTGTAAGATGTGATCTGTACTGTTTATTTGTAATTGCTCGAGGTGGCACCATTTTGTTCTTGTAGAATGCAAATACTTCTGGTACAAATACACATGTTTTAAAAAGAGTACAGTGTGCAAATATTAAGTTAAACTTATCCAAACACTTGAAGGAATAAATTAAAATAGTTAAATATTTGGGGTAGCAAACAAGGAGAGGGATGAGTATAGATCATTACTAAAACTTAATATTATTGGTAATGCCTATGAATCCCAGAAAATCTTCTAATATCATGAAAGGATCTTCAACTTGATTAGGACAGATTCTTTCTCATAGTCCATTGGAAAGATTTTTAAGTGAGTTATGGATACTGTAGAAATTTAATTAATGGTTTGTATGATATTTGGGTGCTATCTATGTAAGCTTAATTACAATAACACCAAATTGTGTGGGG
>PPHD01023472.1:1160-12454 GCA_002909625.1 Bambusicola thoracicus
ACAACCACACACATTAAATTCCCTACCTATACTAAACTAGTAGCCTTCAGGAGAAAAATGTGTTTTGATAAATAACAGTAATACAAGAATAGCAGAATAATTAAATGAAAATAATACATTGGTATTTATATACTTACAAACTGTGCAGAAAAGTTATGTTTCTTAAATCTCAGGAGATCAGGAATATACGATTAAAGAAATAATTCTTCTCTATTTGCTACACCACCTATTTGCAGCTGTAATAATTTGTACAGAGTATATGAAGGTCTTTTTTACACCTACCGGGCTATTTTCAATTCAGAATACTTAAGCGGTAGCATTACTAATGCAAAAACTCACTTCACATTATTTGATAAACATTTGTGATCTTAAGATGTGCTTTCTGCTTTTGATGCACTGACTTCGAGATTAAAAGCATATGGATATTATGACTTTAGCATGCATATTTCTTACATAAGATAGTCTAAAAGAAAGTATGCGTTTTGTGGTCAACATTGAACAACTCCCTGAAATGTTTCTTATATAAACAATAAACAAATAGAGATTGTACATATGTATAATGGCGTGTCCCTATCAGTACTAAGAGAGAAATACTTTCTCTCCCACACTGATGTATTACTGGGTTCCCTACAGCAGCCTAGGTAGAAGACACAGGTGAAAAACTAGTTTGAGTGCTATGGAGCTTAAAAACTAGTCTCTTAACTTTAATTAACTTCTCTAGCCTCCTGTATGGTAACTGTTGAGTCACGACCTGAACCACTGATTGAGCACCTGGGGAAAGGTCCTGGTCAGTCCTGAGAGCACAAGTGAAGGTAATGGCAAAGGGGTGGAGCCTGGCTGCACTTCTCTTAGACCTCATTTAACAGCTGACCGCCAGTCAGGAAGGATCTCTTTCTGAAAGTTCCTCCTTTGTGTTTTCTCCTGGGAGCCTAGATCTTTGGAGATGGGTGAGCAGTCCTTTTTCCTTCCTCTGTAACACCTTCCTGTAGCCTTGGTCCCTATGTCATCACACCTCTTGTATCACCTTTCCATTGTGTTGTTTTTTCTGACTGTTACATCTATTAGCAAAGTAGTTGAGACTTACTGACTTTGCACTGTCTGAGTTAAGTCACTTGTAACATTTCAGATCAGGTGAGAAAGGCAGTTTCTGACAAGAAAGATCTTGGGAACTCATGAGACTCAACTAGTTTCAGGGTCTAAAATTTACGCCATGACCAGTCTCAGTGCTGAGCAAGTCAAGATTTTGGAATTCCTTGAGTATCTGCATATGGGCACACGGTTTCGTGCAGTCAGGTTTTGACAACACTAGGTTGATAGTTAAGATTCTGTAATTGTTGAGTGTTATTGATTGTAAGTTGCCTCATTCATTGGTAAAATATACTAGTATATGTCTCAGTTAAACAGTTTTAGGAGGTCCATTTTCCACCTGGGGCATGCTAGGAGTACCTGGGCATGGACTAAGCTGATGAACACTAATAACTCAGAACCGTTGCCATTATAACTTAGAAATGTTAAATACTGTTTGAACCCTTTATTTGATCTCGCAGCACCAAAGCATTATTCAGATTGATTCTCTCAGCTTATCTCCACCTCAAGCTTCCTCTTAATCAAACTCAGAAACCGTAAAAATAAATAAATAATAATGATACAGTGAGAAGAAACACATTTCCTCAGAGGGAGGCACATGAAGTAAAGACGGCTTTTATCACTACCACTTTGCTTTTTTCAGCTGGGAGTTATTTCATTTATATGTACCCATAGAGGTGAATGTCACTGTGGGTGATGTAACATGCAAGCCCTGATTATGGTTCTCCACCCCACTGGCTGTACAGCAGCACTCACCTTTTTCTTAGCTATTCTTATGCTACAGGGGGCTCTCTACCTTTGTAAGTTGATTAAAAAAAGATTATGGAAGGAGAACAGAGTCTTGAAAGAATCTCTTCTTGCTGTCTTGTGTTTCAAAGATACGCAGTTTGTCTTGGAAATAAAATGTAAGAGTCACTACTCCTTGTAGTGCTTCTCCCCTTTTTCCCTGAAGAGGGGAAGTAGTAGAAACTAAAACTATATTATCTTGACTGTAGTTTAAAATAGCTAGTATAATTAGTCCAAACTATCACTGCAAGAAAGCACATGCATTAGTCAAATAACATCTGCCGTTCAGTGCCTAAGCTTAAACATGATCTGTGCATCAAAAAACTCTTCAAGTAATTTCAGCACAGTTTAATATCACTAACACTGAAGTATGCAAACAGAAGCAGACTAGTTCCAAAACAACAGCAGCAATAATATTCCTACTGTCGTTACTTAGTATCCATGGACTGTGTACAGCTTTTTTGGAATTGTATAAATTTCTAAAATTGTTAGAGATTGTATAAATTCCTGTGACCTTTCAACACTTCAGTAAAATTAAACATCAGTATTAGATGTTTTGTGATTCTGATGAGATCACACATTCCTGATTCAGTGATATTCAAAGATTTTCTGTACTGGGATAAGGACTATCAGCTTCTGACACTCCCACTGGTCAGTGGGAATTACTGAAGCAGTCTCCACACCAAGTTCTGCCAATGATTTTTGCTTCATGGCATTTGATGTCTGCAGGAGTGCTTACAAAACCTATATTTCTCAAACAAAAACATTTACAGGATCTCTGCTTTTAGAAGGTATGTTTAAGTTGTCATGACATCCAAAGAACTAATAGTTTGCCAGATCTGGTTATTCTTATTTTATTTTTCTGATGAGATAAGGATACTTATATTCTCAAATCTCAATTTTAATGTCAGGGAACAAAGGGGAAAAGACAGAATTCCCTTCTGAGTACATGTGAATTTCTAATAGCAGAGTCTTGGTAGTTTTTCACATTCACTGTACCTCCAACTGGATCAAGAACTCTGAATGCCTCCATGTAGTGGAAAAATTATACCCAAGCTGTGCTCTTGTGTTCAAATTTCTGTTAAAACTCAAAATATGAGGCTCATGCCACCTTATTATCAAAGCTGAAAAGGCAAACGCTCCTTCTCGTGCTATTTAAAATAATACCAGAATTTAATTGTGATTGATTTTAGAACTCTTTTGTAAATTAGTGATCTATGTTAAAGAACTGTTGTGTTTTTGGTGTTTTGTTTTTTTTTTTTTTTTTTTTTTTTGGTCGATTCTGGGTTTGAGCAAAATCAAGATTTAAAAAAAAAATATATGATAAAATACTTTAGAATTTACCATAATGAAGGAATATTTTAGCAAGATCTTTATTGTGCAGCTATTCCCTTTTATACTGTGTTCTAGACCTTACATTCATTTGTACGCTAAAGGAACGATGTATGCAGAATTGTTGATGTTTTAAAGTATTGGTTCTTTGCTTACATTGTTGCTAGTTGTTTGGGATTCCTACTGTTGTCTTTTGGTAGGAATTTCATTTTATCTCGTGCTTTATTTTTGCTGTTTTCTTTTCCAAAATGATCTTATAGACAGAGCCTGTTATATTGCTGTTCATGTCTGTAACAGTTAAGCAAATATATATAGTAACCACATGATGGAGAGATAGATTAGTGAGAATTGTCTTCATCTTAAGCATTTGAAACTGTCTGTAAATGACAAGTATTTTAAAAGATAAAGGTGACCTGCTGTGTTGCTTACTTCCAGGAAACAAAAGTTTCGGGTAATTTTTTTTTCATTTTCAGTGGGCATTTTCTCTTTGTTTTCATAGTGAAAGTTAAATGAAGCTAGTAAACAGAGTTCCGAGAATTTCTCAAACCAGAAAAACATTCTTTAGCTATCCTTGAGTCAAAGGCTTGAGAATAACAAAAAAATGAGATGCAGACATTATTAGGCAGATTATAATTAGGCTCACATAAATGCAGAAGGAGAGTTATCTGTTTGATCCCATGCATCCTCTCTGCAGCTGTATAAAGGATGGTTACTATCTCTGTCCCTGCACTCCTTAAGTGGGAAAGAGATTATGACCAGCAGTGTTTCCTGCCCAAATAGATGGAGTGGACTACAACTCTGTCCTAATTAAGGCCAGCTGTCACATTCTACCTGCCACATGCTCCTATTTTTTTGAAGTGTGTGGGAGTTGCCAGTTCACCTTTCCCAGATACACAGAGCACATATGACATCCCTCATTGATGGTCTGTGCCTAAGCTGGAGAACACTGTGCATTAAATTCCCAGCAAATACATCAGTTTTTCACCAGCCAGTCTCATAGCTTACTGAACAAGCTTTTAGTAAAGATACTTATTTTCAGACTTGTATTAATGCCCACTGAGCAAAGTCAATAGAAATCATTGCATCTCTAGAAGAAGTACCACTCATTGCAATAGTATCATCAAAATGAATCATCTGCAAGCTGCCTGCACTTACAGCTGTCTTGCTTAAGTTATTGGATGGCACGTTGCCTGCTCATGTGGTGTTTAGACATAGTAGAGGGAATAGGTGTCAGAAAAGATGATTTTACCAGGCTAATTTAAATAGAACAACAACAGTTAGCTTGTTAGCTATAATTTCCCTTTTGGTGACTGAACAAGAAAGCATTATTCCCCCATGAAGCTTTCCAGCCTGCTGGCACGTTCTCCCTGCTTCAGCATCAGGAAGTTGCAGTGAGTCAGGCTCCAAAATCGTTCATGGCTGAGGGCCATTCTTGGATACCAGCACATCAAGGAGACGTTTTTCATCTTACTCAAAGTGTAATTCTTGCTTTGATGTCAAAGACCAGGAAAGTACAGAATAGGAGATGTTTCCTAGCCAGTGGTGTGTCGTCACTTCTTCCTTTGTCTCTTTCTGGATCTAATTCTCCCCACAGTATTTATCTTTTCAACTGGACTAAGTGTTCTGAATTTTTTTTAAACTTCTTGCATCTTTTTTTTTTAAAAAAAAAAAGAAACCTTCCTCAAAGAAGATTTCTGAAGAAAAGCAAGCAAAGCCATGGCCTCTGTTTTTCAGTACTCTGAATTTCTGAATTTTTGTGGAGGAGACACTGACTCCTTTTTCTCAGGTGGGTCAATTAATTGAAGGAATTTGAGTTTAATTAGCCTCCTCTGCCTGTTTAATTATTTTTTTTTATTTTCAAAAAAAGTTATAAGTGTAATTGTAAACATGAAAATAAACAACTCTCACTCAGTTTCTTATTGTAGTACAACACAGTACAAACCACTTCTCTACTCCCACTCAACATTCAAAGAACAGAGCATCTCAGATAGAGCACCTGCCACCTTGCAGTATAGTGCCATATGTGATTATCCAACAGATTTATGTAGAGATATTAAAAGCAAACTTAATGTAGAGAAGAGTGCTTCCTCCTACTGTGGACTCAGCCACCAAATAAATGTATTTGGGTATATTCATGTCCCTTTTGTTGTCTTGTTTAAACTCAAGATGAATAAAACAAGTTATGTCAGGAAAAAGTAAGACAGCAACGTGGATACAGATACTTGGGCACAGATATGGAACACTGCAGTGTGTTATTGATGTTTGATTTGCCTTCAAAATCTGATCATATATATCCTGAAAATATCATTTAAGGACATTAAGTATACCATGGTTTCAAAAACAAAAATGTGGATTTTTGTTCTCTGTATCTCAGTATGGTAAAAATATTTTCTAGTCAATTGAAATGGAAACTAATTAGTTAATTTATCCTTAAAATATTTGGGTATTGAATTTTATGGTCAAACCTCATCAAATCAATTTAAATAAACTATAAAAAGGTCTCTGGAAGGATGGCAGAGTGTATTCGTTTCCTAAACTGCAGGAGTAAATATTACCAAAGATGCGTATTTTAAGAACAGACTTCACTCTAGTCAGCAGACAGCACTATAATGCATTGAGAATGTTTCTATGAAATGAAGGAAAATCAGTGCCTTTTTCCTGAGTCATTTGATTCCTTGTTGTCATGTTGGAGGAAAAAAAGCCTGATATGTTTTATGAACAGTGGCTGTGATCAAAACTGACCTATAGGAGAATTCATTAAAGATTTTTCTCATATTTATTCTAAAGAAAATTCAAGACAAAATCATGTTATACATAGGGGAGATAATAAGAGTGAATAATCTTCATATCTATACTGCATTAGCATACGAACAATAGATATCTAATATTTTTAGCTGCTTTCTTTATTCTTTCTCCTTGTTGTGTGTGTGACGTGTCACTGTTGAGATTTTTTGCATATCAGCTGACTTTAAGGACTAGCTAAATACTTGTATAACAAATCAGAACTATTTCAGTAGCTCTGGAAGCTAGGTGTGCCATCCAACTGCCCAACCAACTGAAGCCTTGATGAAATCCTTGGAGTGTAGTTGTATAACCTGTAGAAAACTAATTACTTGAAATCACTTAAAAATAAAAGATAGGTACAGACTCTGCTGCAGTCCCAAATCTACAGTAATCTACCAACTGGAACTAGTGTTAATAGGAACTTGAGTTAATTGATTGAAATAAGATTCAATGTGCATCTTGAAATTTTAGAACAATTCTACAGTGCTATTCATTTATGTGACAGAATACCTTCACTGAGGAGTTCATGGCTGCTAATAAATAGATTTTAAATCAACTACAGTTACTGTGAGTAGATTACCTGGAATACTGTATCCAGTACTAGGCTTCCTGGTATCTAAAACCAAGGATCTCCTGGGAAGAGTCCAGCAGAGGGCCAGGAAGATGATAAAGGGCCTGGAGTATCTCCCTTTGAGGAAAGGCTGAGCAATCTGGGTCTGTTCAGCCTTGTGAAAACAAGACTGAGAGATGATGTTATCAATATTTATATATACCTTAAGTGTGGGAGCCAAAGAAACACGGCCAATCCCTTTTCAGTGGTCTGTGGGGACAGGACAAGGGGAAATGCTCATAATCTGGGGCATTGGAAGTTCCACATCAACATGCGTAAGAACTTCTTCACAGTGAGGGTGACAGAGCACTGGAACAGGCTTCCCAGGGACACTGTGGATTCTACTTCTCTAGAGATATTCAAGACCCACCTGCATGCCTATCTGTGGAGCCTGCTGTAAGGGGGCCCGCTTTGCTGTGGTATTTGGACTTGATTATCTCTGGAGGTCCCTTGCAACCCATATAGTTCTGTGATTATTCCACTTCCAAATTTAAACAGCTTGAGTTCCAAGCACAAAGGAAGATCTTTTCAAATAGTCTGTGAGAAGCCTCAGATGATCAACCCTATGGGTTCCATATTTTAGGAATAAGGAAATATAGCAAGCGAGTCCTTGAGAGGATAGAGAAATATGGTGGCTCCTTAGTGACAAAGAGAACAGTGCTTTTGATTTTCATGACATTTGACATCATGAAAAAATGTCATGACATCATGACATTTTAATGCACTGTTTTCACTATACTTGACACTTGTCCAGGTGCACCTTCCATAAGCAGATATGAGCTTGTAGGACAATGACAACTACCAAAATGGAAATCCATAAGCTACATCGTAGCTGAATTGTGCAACACGAATCCAGTCTTGCATATTATGGAGGAGGTGAGAAAGGCAGCGCTCTTTCTTCAATCTCACACTTTCTCTTCCTACTAGCAGGAAGCTCCCAAATAGTTTTCTCACAAAAAGGCATCCAATTCTTTCCAACTAGTTTCTTTTTTTTTTTTTTTTTTTTTTTTTTTCAGATAAATGAGGAAGTAGGAGGAAACAATCTATCATTGTCCTACATGCATCATAATTTTTTCAGCAGAACTATTTTACTTCATATAATGGTGCTTCTTCAGGTAAAAAACAAACAAACAAACAAACAATTGTGGAAATACACCAGTTTACAACAAGAAATCTGCCAGGATCCCCAGGAAGAAAAGAGCATTTAGAGAGATGAATTTCAGAGGAGGAGAATTAACATCCCAGGAGGGATGGTTTATATATTGAAATGCTTAGTGCTACACTGTGTATCAGCTGTAAGTGGCCTGATGCCAGCCCTGGACATAGAGCAGCTTCAAGTGTGGCATTTGCACTACTGGCTCAGGCACTTATGCTTTCCATGTACTGAGCATAGAGAGCTGGGGATGCTGAAGAGTTGGGAAAGTGCATAATTCAAGCCTCCAAAGATACTGGGTGAAGCATGTTCCTGAAGGAATACATTTTACAAGACATTTATCTAGCTGAAATGTTATGTCTTTCTTCCCCTAATGTTAAAATGCTCAGAATGCTATTTTGCCCAACAAATTGCACCTCCATGAGGATTCAAGAAGGGTACGCATACCTGCCTTGCTTGTGTTAGATAAAATCTAACACAAAATCAATTCCAGAGGACTGGTCAGATCTTCAACAAAACAAAATTACATCTACCATGCCAAAGCGAAGTGAGGAAGGACTGGGGTAGGTAAAAACCAACCAACCAACCACAACAAAAAAAGACATACATAAGATTTGAGTAGTGTGAGGACTTTTCATTTAAATCTCTGCTCCAGCTGGTGGGAAGCTGGGCTCCTGAGGAAGGTGAGAAGTTAATGTTCCTGCATGCTCTCCTTGGGTTCCTTCAGCCCACTCCCCCAGGGTGCTATTTCTCCCTCACACGTGATGCATGGTAAGGAAGAGGCAATGCACATAAGAAGGGTGTGGTGAACAGTGTCTGATGCCCGTGTCACAGGGCAAATACACTCCTCAGTCCTCCCCTGTCCGCTCCAATTATTGGAGGAATTGTTTTGACAAATATAAACCTGGAGGAAGACTTAGGCAGCAAAAGAGACCAAATGCTGTCCAGTTGATTTATTAGAAGTTCTAAGCAGCTAAGGAATGCGGGGAAGATGGGGAAGTTAGAGGTAGTAAAGAGAGAAGTCCTAGCAAATGGTTTATAAAGCAGAGATAGTCACCACCAGAGATCCAGTGATGTCTCGGTCGGTTGACCCACGCAGCTGCAGTCTGTTGGAGGGTCTATCTTCTCTACCTCAGAACTTTTTTATTTTTTATCCTTTTCATAGTGTCACTTTGGTTGCCAGGGGCATTTATGTTTTGTTTGTCAGAGGAAACAGCACATCCATAGTACATGCCCCTCCCGATTACCTTCCAGGGTAATTGGTAGTTGATCACAAAACTGTCACATGGGGGGGCTGCTAGGTAAGTACATTGACTGTGTGGTGATCCTCTCCTCTGAGATGACTTCCTTTAGCCAGCTTGAATGCCCCAAAGGAGCAACAGCCAAAAATGGTTTCCTCTGATTGCCCGGTCACATACATTTCTCTTACTGCTGAGCTCACAATAATCATTAACCCCAAAAGATTATTGAGCAGGTTATGCCTTGGATGGGTGCCGCTGAACAAGCTTTGATCCAAAAATTGTTCCAGCTTCTCACATCCCCACAGTTCATTTGCCCACAGCACAGGACAACTGTTGTTCTCCTCTTCATGCACCCAAGCTTCTCTAGACAACTAGAGGAGTGGCCCATGTCTTATGCTAGACTGGAGTCAGATGGTGGCTGAGGGCACTTTTTGAGAAACCAAGACAGCAGCATGCAGAACACCTGCCTGGCCAGACAGTCACAACCACTGGTAACATCTGCCCAAATGTGAACAGGAAATTCTTGCTCTGAAGCTGGCTTTAGTGTGGAGTAAGGTGAATGCATTAGGAATTTGTGGCCACTTCTGTCTGCAGTTTCTACATAAGTAGGTTGGCATTACAAATACAGTGGCTTTACTGGTATATAGACTTCCAGTCACATTTACAAAATGCATAAGAAGCATAGTTAAATTCTTGCATTCTTTAAACACTTCTGATCTTTTTCATGTAGCCTCTCTCTCTCCCCACTTGAATAAAAAAAAAGTGGGAGTAGAAAAAAAAAATAGAACAACAAGGTCTGGAGAATCTCATAAGTATACAGAGTATCATTTGTAGGTGGTGATATAAAAAATACAAGAAATGTTCCTCTCCATTACTGTATATAGATATGCCTGGTTGGTCAAAGCCTGCTACTACAAACACTCAGAATATAGTTGCATATGGTGTTGCTGAACATCATTAACCTGCTTGTTGCAGTAATCTCATTAGTAACTCTGTCTTTGAACTTGGTTTTCATGAATTTTTCTTACCATCTCAAGAATTAATTTATCCATTGCTGGCTCTTGCAATCACTTGCTTATCCCAGCTAAGGTAGCACTGTGTTGTCTGAGCTCCTTGAGCTCTTCTCTCTGTGTGTCAGTCATATGTTACTCTGCATTGTGAGCTGTCATTCATTTTAAACACAGCCATGTGGATGGCTTGGGTCATGTTCTCCTCCCCTCCCAGGCCCCTGGGAAATTTCCACACTCCATTTGTAATTTTCAGGAATCATTGTCCGGTTTCTCTCTTTTGGCTCGTTAGATAGGAGAACTTCCAGCAATATCCCATCTTAAGAAATAAGCTAGTCAGAGGTATAAACTCAGCTCACCAAGTAATGTCACCAGTATCTCAGGCAAGTATCAGAACAACTCTATTAAAAAAACATTATCAGCATGTGAAATCTTCATCTACCAGTTCAAATAAATGGAAATCTTAACTTTTTTCCCATTACTTTCAGAATATCCAGAAGAATATAGGACTGCCTGCAAAAACATCTCTTGCAATGAGGTATTGATTTTGAGGAAGTTTTTGCAATAGAAAGGTTTATGAGATCCAGAGCACTCCAGTCACTCCCAATGGCAGAAAGGAAAAGAAATCTGAAATGAAAACCTGGTATTATTGATCTAAAATGGATGGTTTTGATGGAGTGTCATTTTTGAAGCCAAGAAGACATGGGATTTGTTCCAGTGTGAAATACAAACCAATTTCAAAACCTTAAGACCTCATAAGACTGCCAGACTGTGAGGTGCTAATGAGTAACATATCAGGAGGGATTTGCACAGTTACAAAGATTAGACAGTTCTTACTCATTTTTTGTCATAGAATGCATTCTCTGAATAGGGAATCTCTGAATGGCTAGAAGATGTCATCTCCATTACAACATTTGCAGAAAGTGGCTAATGATGTATGCTCCTTCTCAGGACAGTGGCATCCTGAAGGGTGTGGAAAAAAATTCCACCTACTAAAAGCATCCTGATGTTGGCTGATGAAGGTTGGCTCTGATGATAAAACCACTGCTCTCCAGGAGAATGAACTGCAGGGCCAGCAGAGGGTCTCCCATTTCTGAACCTTGTAATACTGGGCTGTATAATGCTGCTATCTCTACATGAGTGAAGGTGCATCTTTCACATCATCACATCTTTCTAGCAGCAGCTGCAATTGCTGTACCCATCATCTTGCAGGTGTTTGGAAAAAAAAACAGTCACTGACTGGCAACACAGGCAACTTTGATGTATATATATATATATGCATACATATACACACA
>PPHD01023473.1:0-12453 GCA_002909625.1 Bambusicola thoracicus
ATCTGTAGTACATCTTACAGGATTGTTATATTTTCATTTTACTTAGCTCTGCTGAATATATAGTTCAAGCCAGATTAAATTCAAAGCAAATAAAAATAATCACTTATAAAATGCCCAGTAAACACTATCATTAAGTGTTCAATAAAAATCTGCTGACAAAAACTAAAGAAGAACATCAGTTGACCCTAGGCCTACATCTGAGTCATTTAGCTAATAAGCTGTATACGCTGATGGTTATCTAATCCACACAGTCAGCAGCACACACTTCACATGCACTGCATATGCTAAAACCAGGTTGCATTCATGGCAGATTAAACAGTAGTGATAGAGTAGTGAAGTGTGAATGCATTTCTGCTTAATCCTGTCCAAAGTGGGTGGGAAAGGACTGGCTCTGGGGTTTTCATTGAGATTTTTACTCCCCTTTCTGAGTACTGATCCCACAGTTGTTCATGACAGAGGCTTATCCTCATAGTTTTCTTTCCCACATGTGGAAATGCTAATACTTTCTACGGCCATTCTCTCTGTCAGAGGAATACATATCTTGTTTGTCATGGCCTGTCTAAACTACTAGCATATCTTTAATGTAGTGAGATAAAATGCTCTTTCTCCACTGGCAATGTGTAGAATTCATTTCAAAGCCTCTTTATGTGGAACATCTTATTTTTAATGCAAACATGGGATTAGAGCTAGCTAGATACCAGCTCTCTCTTGGGAATCAAAGGCTTGGGAATCAACAGGTCTAATTGGGAAATGGCTGATCCTCAAACCTCGTCCTTGGAGAGTATAGTGATACTACTTCATTTGCATACATGTCCTCCCTCCCTCCCCAGCAAATAGCCACAGTTCTCTGCTAATTAGCCTCAATTCTCTTAAGAACCCCTTTTGACTTGCTGTAAGATTCATGCAACCAAGGTTATGAACCAATTTTTAAAAAATCTGGCTATTAGATTTCAGCAGGTGACAAGTAAGCATCAATGAAGGCAACAGCTTAAAATTGTAACAACTGTAATTTTTATTCCTATCTCTTATCATAATTCCTCCTTAATTTCTGATTAGGATATACATCTACATATTTCAGAGAAGGCATTTTATCTTAGTCTCTGAACTACAGACTCCCTGGGTCTCCAGAGGAACATGCATTAAAGGATGGAACTAGATGTTCTTGTGAAAGCTGAAATCTGCAGTTTTTTAAAGAATGCCTTTCCATAAATACACTTCTCAGTCTATTGTGAATCACATATCTTAATCTATCCATTCTGCACTTACTGCATAGGAACTTTACATTCCGAATACATTAGAGACTTTTTCAACAGCGTAACAGAACAGAGAGTATTAAGTTATTCTTTTATTAGCTGTAGAAATTTTGAAAGGAAAGAAAAAGTTACCTTTAGCTTAATATTCCCAGTGAAAGTAACAAGAATACACTGACCTCATCCACACTTAAGGGTCCTTCTCACTTCAGAGAGCTTTGAAGATTTGTCTGTGTGAGTAAATTACCTCTTTTTCATTCCTCTGCCAATGACTGAGATGTATTGTTCCAGACCTAAATTCTGACTTCCTCAGGAGAAAGGTAATGATTGTTTGGAAAGTATTTAGCATTACTATTTATGCTTGTTCCTACAATAAAAAACATGCCTGGATATATTTAATCAGATAAAGCAAAACAAAACAAAACAAAAAAAATATACACAAAAATGGTTCAACACGTTCATGTTGAGGGACCTGTACTGCAACATATCTTGACACTTAAAAGTGTCACCCCCGGAAGAATTTTCATCCAGTGACAGGAAACAAAGTATGTATCTCAGATTGTGCCTTTCAATCTGTGTTTGACCAGAAGTCACGGGTTAGCAAAAAATGTTCAGTGACACAGAATCTTAAGGGAAAAACCCAAATGTTGAGAAGAAGAAACATAAAAGCTTTCATTTCCAGCATATTCTGGAGCTTGTAAGAAATCCAATCGATTATATGTTGCCTGTTAACGATGCACCAAGGCCATTTGATTGTACCAGCTGCCTAAAAACATTCTGTCTCCCCAGCACAATATAAATATTTCAGTACTATTCCTAAAATAAAATGATTAAAGATGCAACAGTTTCACTTAAAACTTTAACTTTTCACATATATTTTGATTATTTCTAACTAGAAGTAAAGCAAAGCTAAAGTTACACCTGGGCAAAGAGCTGTGATCCCTGTCAAGATCCCAGCCAAGAAACTGTGTACTTATTTAATGCCTAAAATTAATTGCTGTCTCAGAAGATCACCATCAGAGCTACAGGCTATGCTTCATATATTGCTTGCTAAGAAAGCTTTCTGTAACAGTGTTGTTACAGAATTTGAATTGTAAATAAAAATATAAACAAACAATGTGCAAACAAATGAAATGATTACTAATCATTTCCATATCTGATGGGACATATGTTTTCTTTTCCAGTGTGTAGGCAGTGAGCTTTAACTGCTGGTGAATGGAGGCCAAAACAATATGAAGGACTGACATCAGAAGCTTAGAAATCTCCAGACTTTCTCATGATAGGATTTTTTAATGACAAAAATATAATTTCCTGATATGTAATGGTTCACGTTTGTAAATGGGGCTCCTAATTCCGGCTTTACTTCTCAAAAGATATTTTGTGTCTGTTAGATTGCAAAGATTGCTTCTATCGTGCAGCTTTAACCAACAATTTATCTTAACAGAGTTTTGTTTACGGTGCTAAATTTTCCTCAGATTTAATTCAGTTTGGAGCTTTGAAATACGTTTCATATCACCTTTGTGCAGTTAATCTAAGTCAGTTTGATAGTTTATCAACAATTAGAAAACAGAAGGCCATCGGCCCATATTAAACAAGTGAGTGATGCAAGTATGAAGCAATGTCACCATAGCAACTCAGCTTGCACACAGGATGCTGTATTTAACCTTGGAAAGCTCTTAAAACTCTTCATTCCTGAAATAGCTATGAACTATGTTGTAATGGGGATGTGTCCTTAGTGCTGTAACAGTAGATTTGTCTTAGAAATGTGCAAATACTCTGGCCCAATATAACTTCTAAGAAGCCAATAGAGTACGAGCATTCAAGCTGACATGGCTGATGGAAATCATGACTTGCTGTTATAAATGTGCAAAACTGCTTGCTCTTTTTGGAAGCAGGAGGGAAGTATCAGTATGTATTACTCCACTAAGGCAGAAAGCAGGAAATTTCCAGGAATTACTCTTAGATTTTTAATCTATTTTCTTTATGTTATTCCACACAAACCTGTGGGTTGTATCCTTTTATCTGCATGGTTACTGTGAGTTTTGTCAGGGAAAGGACAACAAATGTACTTGCTCTTATGTTTGTCTTTGCAGGTTTGAAATTTTTAGCTCCTAGTAACCTGGCCATGTGTATGATATTAATTAGAAATGTGAGTCTATGTACCCTAAGGTCAGCTAGGAGTCACGTGAATCAGCCTAGCTACAGGGTCATTCTGACAGCAGAAAAAAAAGCCTCTAGGTAGCCAATTTTTTGCTGAAGCCAAAATTTCAAGAGTCTTTGATAAGAACCATAGGAGTTTTAGTGGTGTTAGATGATAAGATCAGAATTAATGCTTAGAAGAGATAACCAGTGCTATGTTTGAATGCTGCATCATTTCTGCCTCTCCTCACAGGGGGACTACCACCTCACCATTTTCCCACGTAACTTATGATTTTCTGGTATGATAAAATACCTGGGACAAAAGGCTGGATTCACTGGAGGACTTGTTACCTAACTACCCTTCAAGGTGCCCAAATCACATATCATTAAGGGCTTCCAAAAACTCTCATGAGTTTCTCTATGTGTCTACAGTCCCTTGGTACCTCAGTGGTAATGGAAAATTCCTACTTTTCCAAAGAAAAAATTGATGCTCAGCCTTCCGGCCTGTGTCTCAAACCTAGTTCTGGCAAGACTTCCAAATGAGGCCTTCCCATCTGTATCTCACCTGGAGGACAGAAGTACTGATGCCTTTACATACAACAATCTTCTGGAGAGGAGCATTCATCTGGGGTAAGGAAATGTGAAATTGTGTCAGTAGAAGAAATGTATTTAGGAATACCTAAATCCCATTGGATTTAGAAAACTCAATCTGATTTAGGTAATGATTAGTCAACTTTACCAATAAGTGAGAAAACAGTGGTGTTCATAATATATGCAAAGGAGAAAAAGAAGAGGCACTTTTACAGTGTTATATCATAGCTGACATGGTGTGGATTTCAACTGTGTAACTAAGAGAACTACACAGGGAGATGTGCTGAATGTTGTTTCACCACACCATACTATTGGTAGACCGTTTGATTGTACCAGCTGCCTAAAAACATGGTGGTTTACCACCACCATGCACTGATATTCAGGAACATGTGCTTGTTTTACATTTTAGAAACCTGCCTGAACAGATTGTTTAAAACCCTCCATTATACTTAGATTCACAATCAGAAAACTTGATGTGAATAAGGAAAAGTGCTGAAAAACAATCTGGTAAATAGAAAAGCAAGAAGTAAAAATACTTCTTAAATTTCTGCCAAATATCAAAATCAAGTTATAAGAGAAGGAGAAAGTATTGTGTGACCAGTCCATGAGTTTTGTAAATCAGTAATCACAAAAACTTTTAGTTCATTATGTGTCAGGCTCTGTACCTAGTGAAGTCAGAAGCCCGAGGTTCCCCACCACACTAGGGATGAAAAATAAACATATTTCAGGAGGGATAAATGTTGAAAAAAATCAGTTTCTAGACAAATACATTTTGGCCCAGCTCTTTGGTAAGGTATAGTCATGTTATCTACTGTGTTCTCTGCTCCAGTGATAAACTTCTCGGCGGATGATTAGAAGAGACTCTTGTAATAGGGCCAAAGACACCCATCTGCCAGTCTGACCTTCCTGCCAGGACTTGGGCTTCTTGTCTAATCCAAAACCTTAGGCACAGTGGAAAGACTGTTGGGGCATATCCAGCCCCTGACTGTGACTCATGCTATTCATGTTACTCATCCATGTGGGCACTAATGAAATGACTATGAGGTTCTGGGAACACAGGGGACGTAGTCCAGGTCACGAGTAATACTTGCCAATACTCCCAGTTGACTGTAGAGGCCTATGCTGGGTCATATGAGTCACAAAGATGAATGTAGATTTTCACTAATAGTGTTGGCACTGGGCTTCAGCTTCCTTAAAAATGACATACTGCTTTTTAAAGGTGGAATGGTGGGATGAGGGAGATTGCATGAGAAGCTGTCTGATACCAGTGCTCAAATTCTGGGAGAAAGCCTTAGATCTGGAGTTAAAAAGGACATGTATTCAGTCTCCAGAGGAGTCAGTTATAGTTTCAAATGCTGTTTGAAATATTATAACTTATTCAGAGTACCACAGAGACAGGCAAAATATGTAATCTAAACCTCGACTCACCTTCAGATTTTTTTTCACCAGAATGGCTACAGATTAAAGCAATGACTATTGAGAATTACTATTTTAAGAAGTGAAAACTGCTTGTAAAAATCAGTGTTCAAATTCAAGGAAGAATGTATAGAATTAAAAACAAAACAAAACAAAAAAAGGTTTTCTCATAAGTTCATATAATCACACAATGATTGAGGTTAAATGAGACTTCAGAAGGACTCTATCCAATCCCCCTGCTCAAACAAGGTTGGTTGGAGCAAGTTATTGAGGGCTTTGTCCATTCAGAATGTAAGTGTCCTCTAGATGAAAATTGCACAAAGCTTCCAGAAAAATTATTACAATTTTTGACCACTCACAAAGTAAAATGTTTTTTTTTTTCCTGATGTTTAAATGGAATATCCTATATTTCATTTTATGCACACTGCCCCTCTGACAGTCACTGTGTAGCAATGAGAAGAGTCTGGCTCCATCTCTTCCACTGTGTAAATTTTCTGGAAAGGTATACGTTGGGAAAAAAAGTTCACAGGCTTTAATGTTTAGATAACCGTCACTGCTCTGCAAAAGAGCTGGGAACTACCACACCAACCAGGGTGGTTTGCCCACACCTGAGCAAAGTAAGTGCTGAACAATGTCCTCTGCGTGTCACTGTTATGAGTGAGTGCCAAGAATAATTTTCAGTGATTATTGTTAAGCTGGAGTGGCACCTCACATGGAGACTCATTTCTTCTGAGTGTTATTATTAATCATCAAATAATGAAATTAAATTAATACGTTTAGAAAATCTACAGAAAATATGAAGGGAGAAGCTGCACCTACTTTGATGACAAGCTCAGAATTAGATGCCAAATGAGTCTGAAAAGTCAGATATTATCTGAAATTAAAAGCAGATGAAATTCAACAAAGGCAAACGCAAACAGTCAAATGTAACATGAGTTACTTTATACAGAAAAAGATCTGGAGGTTGTAGTGAATCACAAACTGGCTATGAGTAACAACACTATATTAAAAAAAAAAAAAAAAAAAAGACTTCTTAGTCTAAGACGTGTTTATAGGAATACTGTATGCAAGCCTTGAGAAGTAATTATTCTGCTCTACTTGGAAGCCAAATGGATCTCAGACTGGTGCGTCCACTGAATTTTAAAAAAGATGATAAGTTGGTGAAGATCCAGAGGAGGGTGAAAAGAATGCTAACAGGTTTAGAAAACACAATCCATAAAGAAGGGCTTCTCTGTTCCTTTAGGCTAGAAAAGAAAAGATTAAAAGGGATAAGTCTTCTAGTATGTAAAGCAGACAATTATAGAAAGAATAATGATCAGTTTTACAAGAGCAATAAGGAAGGACAAGAAGAAATCAGTACAATTTAGGGCAGAGAATATTTACTACAAACCTTTCAAGAAGGAATATTCTGATTGCTGAAATACTGGATTTAGCTCTGAAGAATACAGCTGAATGTCTTTTATTGAGTACATTTAATGCCAGTTCGTACCAATACCTGTTAAGGCCAGTGCAGGACCATGGCAAGGTAGCTTTCTGCAGTCCTCTCCAGATTCTTACTGCTGTATTTTTAGGACGAGGAACCTCTACAGTGAAATAAGTGCATCCTTTTCATTGCTTAAACAAATAGAAGTTCTGGTTCCTGGTTCTCTCTGAAGAGAGAAAAGTTCACATTCACCAGCCTCTACACGGGATAAAGATCTATAAGCAGGAACAGAAGAAATACTTCTTAATGTATAATTGCAGTTTATAAAACCTGCTAATGCTGCGCTGAAGTTAGTCACAGACGGTGCCTGAGGTAGACCAGACTTCTGGCAGCAAATGGAAAACACTGAGTGATCTCCCTCCTCTGATGTAATCCTTTCTTTCTGAATCTTCTTAAATAATTCTTGCTAGAGATGTGTTCTCTTTGGGCATTCAAAATATTTCTTTTGGAATATGAGAGTATACCAAGACCCAGATATGTATTCTCAAGTGTCCTGGAAAAGTACAAACTAAATTCTTCCTACACAGTCCCCAGATCATTGGCTGGTATAAATCAGCACATCACCATTAGCCTAAAGGTACAGTTTATGGAAGATGAATGGCATAAAAGTTCTGTTGGTATATTAAAGGCATCAAAACAGTGATCTGAGTCTAGCAACTTTTTTAAAAATGTAAGAAACACAACTCTGATTTACCAGTCTGCAAGATAAATAAGAAGTTATTGAGTTGATTGATGCATCCAATCCTCATTGGTAAAGCTTAAAAAACAGCAAAGTTGGAACCACTGAACCATAGAAGTTCATGTGAAGTTCACGTGAAGACAGATGCTGCTACTGTTGCTCTTCCTCTAATTGCTGGTTGCATTCCATTCCTCGGAAATCAGTGCATTCTTTAAAAACAAACGCCAAAAAACTACCACCAAATCCCTCCACCATATGTAAAAGGAAGTTGCAGTCCCAAATCAGCTACTAACATGCAAACGTAAGAAAATCTACAGGGTTTTGGTAGCCAGAAGACCTGAAATATATTTTGACTGAACTGGGATGACACACACACCGCTGCAGCTTCAACTCAGTCACCACATTATCTGTACATTTTTGCCAGCGATGAACAAGAGCCTGCATGCCATGCTCATAGCAATTTGCACCAGTGGAGGTGACCCACTGTCTCTGTCACCACTGCCAAAACACACCACCCACTGCCTCACTGTGCTCTCATCCACTGTCTGGTCTCTGTAAGCATGCAGCAAACATCAGTGAATGTCAGTGGGTACCATTCTTCTTGCATGAGGAATTCAGTGACACACCTCTGCTTCATACGCCCTTCCATGTCAGACCCCATTTTGTCAGACTGCCCCTCTGCTGCCATCTGTCACATGGCAACAACACGTAACGGGATATTGGCAGGAAGGTTCAACCTCTACTGCCGTACCACCAACATCCACCTCTGATGTCACTGGCCAACAGAACATAACGGGAGGCATTATTTTTGGAGCAGCACTTGCAAGCAATCTGAAATGAATCGTTTTCCACCAGGGATGAATTTATCACCTCCTTCACAAACGAAAAGTTTGATTCAGCAGTAAGGTGTCACAGGGTCAAAATAAAATTTACGCTAAGGCAAAACATACTCTCGCTGCCTGCTAAAACCTGTGTTAAAAGTGCTAATGTTCCTTCAAACTCAATTCATTCCAATAATTACATAGTCATTAAAGCAGAAGTCTAAAGGCAAAAAAATACCTTCATGGGCGAGTTCCTGTGAGTGGTTATTTAATCTAATTTTCAGTGCATTTAGATGAAGGGCTTCGCACTGAAGTTCGGACAATCTATCACCAGACCTTTGCAGTCATTCCATTTAATTACTTCTATGTCAGGATCATTTTTATTCCTAGATCTATATATAAAGGTAGTTTAGAAGGAGAATTTTGATTCTCACTGTGAGTATCACTCTCATAATTTTGTGACTAGCTTCACACTGCATTTTCCTCACATTATCCAGCACTAAATACACAGCTATTAACTTTGATGAAGCTGTGTCAGTACTATGAGGGCTGCTGCCACAATCAGATTCAAGCGTGCGAGCTCCATCTTACTGGCAGCATGAGCATCTCAGGCCAAAACACTGATCACCAAAACCCCTTGCTTAACTAGTTGTTTAACTAGGTGATTCAGGACACATTTAAGCTGTATTGCTTATTTAACACGCACAGTGGGGGTAAGAGTAGCCTTTCCTCCTGCACGTGTCCACTGCCCAATACTCCAGCAGTGAGAGCAGGAGGTGAAGGTGTTCACCATGTCATGGAACAAGCTTATATTGGTGAAATAGTTCTTCTGGGCACATAAGCACTAGCAACTGATTAGATAAGAAAGAGAAAAGAAAAAAGAAGAGAAAGCTCATGGTTTGCGCAGTCACCTAGGGGAGTGCTCCTGCTCAAAAGAATGGCTTTTTGCTTTTGTTGCAAGAATTCAAGCAAGGACTAGACTCATTTTTCCTCACTTTTTGTATCCCTTCATATTGCTCACCCACCCTCCCTGCTGAGCATCCTAACAAGCCGGTTAGAGACATACGTATATGCTTTCATTCCCTGGTGAGCCTAATGAATATTCATTGCATGCAAAGTGGAACAGTTGGAACAGAAATAATGGGACTCCTCACCTATGTGCCTTAAAATAGCTGACCTAGTGATCAGCATATTCACCTAGATGTGGGAGGTGTCAGGTCAGATTCCCTCAGGCAGCAGTAGAAGGAATTCAGTGCAGACCTGCCATGTTCTGGTTGAGATAGATAGGTCTTATGTCTATGTCTAACTGCTGATTCCTTTACTAACACTGGACATTTATGAGAACATACCATGGTTGCCTCTGTGGTGCTCAGCTGGGTCTCCTTTCAATGGAAATCTGGGTGCAAAGAGCTGGACATCTTATCTCGTCTGTGTAGGACACAGGAGCTGAAGTAGGACTCAGACCCAGAAATGTGCAAGTGGTCCTTGTTTTGATGGTTTGGATGCTGGCATTAGGTAACCTGGGTATGCTGGATGATGCCTCTCTTTCCTCATGTTCTGTGGGAGGCAGAGCCTCATGAGCCTTTGGAACTGAAGAAACACCAAACTTGTAGACTGGATTGTTTGTTTGCTCCTGCATTTTTCTCAGTTCTCATTTATCTGTGTGTATAATGTGTATATGTGTGGTAGGAGAAGGAGTTCAATTTTTACTCTCGCTTTATGCAAAACCATTGGATGTCTTGTGCACCACTAACTCAGAGTTGTGGATCCTGCCCTATGGTAGGGCACCTGGAATCTTTCTGTTGCGCTACCCGAATCTCTGTAGATTTGCTGTTCATGGTTCACAAACGTTAGTGAGCTTGTCATTGAATTCCTGTAGGAATGGTTTGTGTTACTATCCCATTGTCAGAAATACCCACTGCTTTTAGACAACCAGCTTGGAATTCATATTTCAGAGTACTTAACCTTTTTATACAGTTTAATGCAATGGGAACTGACTCCAGCTGGAGTACTCACTATGCCTGCAAATCATCCCCAGATGTTTCATATTAGATACCCAAACAATAAGGAATGCATAACTTGTGGTCACATTTTGAAAACTGTGGTTTGGGTGACGTTCTCAGCATCAGACAGGACTTGAATAGAGAGGCAGGGACAGAATCCCAGATCCCCCATCCACGTTCAGATTTGGAAAAAAATAGGCAGGTGTCTGGAGTAGCATAGCCTTCATTTAACATAAGACAACAACACTGACCTCATGCACTGAATGTGTCAGAATTCCTGTGGAATTGATAGTATTTGACTCCACTGTCACACCTTTTTTATAAAATCAAAATACTATTAGAAGTATTGGCAATTCAGGAGTAGCCCTTCTTGTTCCTTCTGAGTGCTAGGTATTCCTGTGCGTGACAGGAGCTGTGACTTACAGTCAAATATCAGCCTACCAACTAAGCTGGTAATCTAGTTAACTTTACAGCAGTGAAGGGGATGTGAAAGATTAGCCAGACCCAAGTCCTGTTTATGTATCCCGAACCTTAGAAACTAAAGTAGTGGTTGTCCAGCCTTTTGGCTTGCCTGGGTTACACCGAGTGAAGAGGAATTGCCTAGGGCTGCATCTATGAAGGCTGCACTGAAGGTAACACCTCCTAATTATTTCAGTGGAAACTACAATTGATACAAAGAGCACAATGACACCATTTGATAGAGCAAATTCTCAGCTACGAAACACTCTTTTTCAACACAGTCACCACCAGTAGCTGTGCATTTTTGCCAGTGATGAACAAGAGCCTGCATGCTGAGCTCAGGAGCAGTCAGTGGAGGTAACCCATGTTGCTGTCACCACTGCTGTAACACACTTCCCACTGCCTCACTGTGCTCACATCCACTGTTTGGTCTCCAAAAATGTTCAGCAAGAGACAGTGATTGTCAATGCATGCCATTTTTTCCACATGGAGGAATTCAGTGATACACAGTTGCTTCATGTGCACTTCCAAGTCAGACACCACTGTGTCAGACTGCCCCTCTGCTGCCATCTGACACATGACAGCAGAATGTAATGGGATATTGGTGGAGGGTTCAACCTCTGCTGCCATACCACCACCATCTGCCTCAGACACAGCGGGCCAATGTCATAAAATAGGAGGCATAATTTTCTGAGCGGCCCTCATTAAATATATGTTATAGTTAATGTGTATAAACAACAAATTACGTTATCAAAACAGAAAGCACGACTGCATCTTTTTTGATGTTCAAAAGACTGTGCTTAGCAAACGCATCAAAATCCATGACCTTATTTGCCACCATTTGAGTTAGCACCACAATGCGCCCCATGCCCTGGTTTCAGCCCAGATGGGGCAAACAGCACACCAATATTTGGTTGGTGCTGACTGATGGTTGCATATCTTGGGCCAGGCTGCTCAGTAGGAAGAGCTGCTGCTGTGACTGTGCATGGCAGAGAGTGACTGTGGTGCGAGCTGGACTGGGCTGCACGCAGCCCATGGGCTGCAGGTTTCACATGCCTGATAGAATGTATGAATTTGAACTCTTTTTTCTTTACTGGGAGGTGTAACTTGCAGGAAATTTTAAGAGGAATATGATGCTAAGAATCACTGTAAAGTTTGCTTCAGTCTTAACAAAAAAAACCAAGTAGATGCTGTGAGACAATGGGGACAGAGATGAGCTGTGACTGCTACCACCTGCAGAAGTGTTCTCATGGTAGCATGGGGCTAAACGTGATGGTACCGAGGTGGCTTAACCAGGAGCAGGCTCCATGTGTGCTTACATTGCATACGTGTGCATGGAAGCAGGAGGCACGGTTTGGAAAGGAACCCTGAACGTGACTCAGTGGAATCAAACCATGAGACCCTTAGAGGCACAGAGCTGCTCAAGCAATAGGGTTGAACTGTGCCTTTAGTTCCTCAAGGTAATGAAAACAATCCTTAAAAGGCCTTGAGTGCTGTATACTTATATTTCTGGTGATTTCGAATCATAGCTTGTTCTTTAACAATTCACATGAAGTCCTGAGAAATCAGGAAGAATTACAGTTGGGAAATTTGAGAAAAATGAACGTATGTG
>PPHD01023474.1:2055-12453 GCA_002909625.1 Bambusicola thoracicus
TTTTCACGGTTTTTTTTTTTAATTTTAGCTTTGTTCTATTAAAATTATTCAGGTAAAATAGAGGGTTCTGAATTAGGTTTTCTATTATAAGTATTTAAATATTTACATTTATTACTGACACTGATATCTTCCTTTATTTACTTTGTTAAATGATTATACTGAATCTACAATACCATTTTCATAATGTTTTATAAACATATTCTTATGGTGCTAAATTCATTTCAGTAAATTCAGAATTAGAGGCTTTTTGACTCGATTCAAAAAGGTAAAGCTGTAACTTCAGAAGAAGCAGATTTCCATAGGCTTCATCCAGATGATGGCAGTAACATAGTCAGCTAAAGACATGAGGTTGCACTCCAGAAATTATAAAAAGTATGATGAAAGCTTTCCTTTTCTCTTTGAGCTTCTCTTTTAGTCAAATAAATGTATATTGGAGATGTCAGCTTCCAGACCACACTGAAAAACCCATCTCTTAGCACTTGGTATCAGCAATCCTGAAATGTGCCAACTCCTTCAATGGTATTGAGGTTTCAAAATCTGAACTGTGGACAGGGAAGGTTCAAGGAGTTGCCATACAGTGGGTCCCATTTTGTAGTATCCCTAAGACAACAGCTCAAGAGGAATTTAACAAAAAAATCAAGCTGAATAATGAAGAACAGTTGAGTGCAGTCAAAATATACCTATTCCATTTTCAATATCTTTTTGTATGAAAACTTTCCTACAAAACTGTAAGAGTCAGTGGTTCATGCACTTATTGCATATTCACCTGTAGTTAGCAAAGGTCACTGGTGCCTTTTGCCATACAGAAGCTTTCCTTTTGCTTTAGTAGAGGACAGAACAACACCTTCAGAGTAAAGATTGTAGACAAAATCTACATCTGTTTTAATAGCAGTAGTTCAGAATGGAAATGTATGTACTGGTTTGAATCTCTCTTTTTGAAATCTTTTTCTACTTTGGATTAGTTAATTCAAGAATAAAAGCAATTAAATAATATTCCAGGAGTAAGATTTAATCTAAAAATTGCCTGCTTAAAAATGAAAGTCGTATTCACCCCTAAGACATGTCATAAAATTCAAGACAAGAGAAAGGCCTGAGAAATCACATTTAGAAAGAAAGTATGCCTTCATGACAGCAACTGGCAGGTTCTGCAGTTTGATTCTTTACAGTGTTCCTTGAAGAATGTGGTAGTGGTTATTTATCATACAGTTCAGAATCTCTGTGACTGGGTGTCTGTTTGAAGTTTATTCTACAGAATCATTTTAAGAGTTGATTAGGCAGTAACTATGTAGTCTGTCCTGTGTATTTTTCCCTAGGACCTCCCTACTTCTATACATATATGTGAATAAACACAGAAGCAACACTTAAATTTCTTGTTACTTTGGCTAGGCATTCCCTTTGGCATCCATGGTTATGAGCTCATCAAAGCTGCTTAACATATCAAAACAAAACCAAAAGCTAAAATCATTGGAGATAGAATATATAAGTATAGAACTGTAATCAGCTGATATTTATTATTCTGTGAGAAAAATATTCTGAAGGAATCTGTAAGTCGTGTTGTTTCTCACATAAGAAGCCTGTAATGTAGTATACATTAAATTAAAAGTCTGACTGTTGGTAGGAATACTTGAAAGAAATAACATCAAAAGAAATAACCTTGAAAAATAACCTTGACAGATACCTTTTCTTCTTTTAGTTCCTTTCTTTTTTTCACGTCTAACCTCTGTGATTGAGCTGATTCCCCTGTGAGCACACTGACCTAATTCAACTTTAGCAGAGCAATAATGATGCAAATAATGGAATTTGGAGCAGACTTCCTGATTAATCCAAGGGTAAATTGTTCACTGGACTGATTGCCCTCCTTGGAGAAAGTGAGAAATAGTCTTTTTTCCATTCAGTTTGTCCTTTTTTCTAAATGTTATGTTATCTACAAGGATGATGAGTGTGTATAATTCAAGATGTGTTAAGATTGTTTGAAAAGCTAAAATGGAGGTTTTACTGACATGACATCCTTCTTATTTAAAAGCTCAGAAGTTTTTTTTTTCCCATTTTTCCCTTTTGCAAGAAGAAACAGAAATGGTAGTTTGAGAATTTGATGTCTATTTTCATAACTGGAATTTTCAAATAGATGTATAACAAAATTGTGGAGTAAATAATTATACTTGAATGTTTTGAGGTAGTATTGCTGGGAAGTTGAAAGCTCAAGAAAAGTAATCAGAGCTATGGTTTAGGCATCAGAATTCTTTTTTTGTCTTTATAAAAATTTATCAGTAACTTGTGATGAAGATTCTCACCCCCGCAAGAGCATTAGGGATTCTTGAAATATTGGCTCAGAGAAAGGCAATCAAATGGCCCCAATTTTTTATTAAATCTTGGCAGAATTTAAGGTACAGGGATCTAGCACACTCAAAATCCTATATCAAAAAACATGGGGAGAAGACAGGGACGTATCTTGCCTCATAGGAGAAAAGTGTGGAACCTCACCTTGTTCTTAGCTAATGTATGGGGAGAAAGGTGTTTAAATCCTGTAGAGATTCATATCTCTTTTTCTGGTTTTCTCAAGAGTGTAGGGACAGATGACCAGTCTGCAGGTGAAGTGAAAGGAAGGAATCTTCACTAACAATATTTCACTTAACCAGTCTGGGAAAGCAAAAGATCATCATCTCTATTTGAAAGTCAAGATTTTCCTAGCTAGAAGGTCTGGGATTTTTGATTGTTCAGGAAGGTTCTCCAGTGTTCAATATGAATACAAAAGTAGACAGCTCTCTTTAATTCTTCATGCTCCCTGACACTTGAGATGCACACCCTCCCATTCATCATCTCATTATCATGTAAATCATCATTTTTCTCACATATAACATCCACTCCTGACAAAAGCATATGGCAGTAGTGTACGTACAAGTTTGATGGGATCTCTGATAGGAAAGGTTCCATTTATGGTACAGGATTATACTTGTCCTTAAATGATCACAGCATGTCCCTTTAAGAATACAAACTCAAGCAACTAACTGCCTTCAAAGCTTCTTTTCACCCTCATGTCCCTTTAAGAATACAAACTCAAGCAACTAACTGCCTTCAAAGCTTATTTTCACCCTTTCTGTATAAGAGCCTTTCCATCACTTCAGTGAATGTATATGTACTCTTGTAGTGACAAAGGCCTTACACAAATAGGAATTTCAAGTTTGTGTCCTAAAGGTAATAGGCATTATGCACTCGTTGTAGAAAGCAGAAGCAATTGAGCTAAGCGATGGGATATTAGAACACAGTTTAGGCTCCTAGAACACTAAAATTTTTGAATGAACCTTTGGTTTTGTGAAAACTTTGGCACAATTCAGGGAAATCTGGGGCTCCAAAGACTAGATTTAGTTATCCTAAAATCTCAAAGAGGAATAACTGTTTCACAGAAATCCACATGGAAATCAAGATTCTATACGACACAGAGGAGAAACTTCTGTAGAAAGTAGAAAGATGCTTTTCGACATCAATCACATAAAGTTAGGCTCTGTTTCTCTGTGCAAATGCATGTTTGTTCTTGAAATCTTAATTTTCTGCCGAATAGCTACCAAAAAATTACATGTGAGAAAGAGATAATGTCTTGCTGAATATCAGCATCTGGGATAATGAAATGGTTGATGTTTTCAGTCAAGAAACAAAATCTGATGCTTTATAACTTTTGTTTCAATTTTGCAGCAACTATTTATTTTTCTCTGATGTTATTTTTTCCTAATCAAATCTAAAGAAAAAAATGTGACATATTGAAAAGCAAGGTGTAAATAGGGATAAAGCAGCAGAGATATTAGGGAATATTAAACAAAATGCATAGGTATGTTTATATAGAAGTATTTGTGTATGTGTGTGTAAAACAGCAGAAATAGAATTCACCATTGCTCTGTCACATTTGCCTGTTCAACTGTATAAGCAAGTCTCTGAGGAGGTCTCTGTATGAAAAGTCTGTTTCTGATTTTGTTATATTGCTGCAGTGGCAGAGGTAGAAATCTGGCAGAAATCGACTACTGTTTAAAACTATCAGGCAATATTTTTTACATTTTAACACTCCCGTGTGGTCAATTAATGTCTTATTTTAGAACCTGATTGTAATGATTAATGAAGTAATCTTTGAACATTAGCATTAACGCTGCTTTCCTAAATCACTACCATTAGCCCGCAATGCAGCAAATTGTTGACAGCTATAACAAAGCATCACATCCTGCTGCCTGGTTAGCGTAATATTCCAAAAATGCTCTTATTCCAAAAATTCTACTTATGTATAGTTAAGCAAATACTATCTCTTTTTAATATTTCCACTCATTTAAAGCAATGAAAACAATTAGTTGGTCATCTGGAATTGATTTCCCCAAATTGTTTTCTTAAACAATAACCATGAAATCTGCTTACCTGTCAAATATTTGAAGCTGTTTGTATTTAATTGGAGTCTAAGATGCATAAATGTGTGAAAAAGTAGATGATTTCTGTGCTGTGTAAATAATTGTTTGTCACAGGGTAGCAAATACTTCTAGATAACTTGTTGCTGTGTCTACCACATTTCAACTTCTGTTTCATTGCACTGTGCAGATCAAATGCAATTGTTGCTATGTATCTACTGATTTGCAGGTCTGAATTAATGTAATCTGTAGTGCAGTGGTCATATTATGAGCCCAGGGCAGTACATCCAAATGGTTGCTTTTCTTGCAGCAGATTGAGTAATTCGAGTCTTTCCTTTCATAGTAACATAAATTAAATATTGTTTTTAAAGGCATTAGTTGCATTTAAGAATGCATTAGAATTAGAATACGTTAGGAGTTAGAAGCACTGTTGCTTTAAATGTTGCGATTGGTGCAAATAAAATGTTGATTCACTCTTACACAGCTAGTTTTCGTGTCTAACAGCTACACATGGACAGTGTATCACATCAATATATTTAAAAATAAGGCACTTCATGAGGGGTAATTGTTCACCATATTCAATGATAGAAGCTCATCAAAGATAAATCTTATCTACGAAGACTGTTGGCAGAGAAATATCGCTTTATTTAGATTTCTTTTCTGGTATATTTTCTTCTTGTTTTTAACAATTAAGTCCCTATGTTTCAAACATTGACCCCTGTTTTATTTTCATTAACTTTGTTGTTCATATCAAGAAAGTAGAACATCTGGCTAATACATTTTAAGCATTCATAAATAACGATTAATACTGTAGTCTTTTCTCAGGGAATATCAGAATTAATCAAGACTAGAAAATGAAGATTTGGATTTGATGAAAAAATGCAAATTTGAAACACCTCAAGCTGTGGTTTCAAGTACACTTTCAGCTAGCACTGCTGCCATAAGCAATAGTCCTGACCTCCTTCTCTACCTGACAGCTTATTCTTACTCTGCTTTGCTTCCTCCCTTGGGCTAGGAGATATGTTTGAGGTGGTGCTCATTGAACTACAACAGGGAACCAATCGGAGGTAGAATTGCCTTCTTTAGAATTTTTTCTTCTGTTGCCTACTATGATTTCTTAATTTCAGAGACGTTTACTTTTTGTTCTGTTTTTCTGCAAAACTTAGCATAATTTATTCCCAATCCATGCTTAGTACCAGAAAGTGCCATACTGATAACGAATGACAGCTCTTTCTAAAATAGTATTACTTTGCTTTGATCTTCCAGAATGCTCCCCACCTCTCTTAAATGTAGAACTGCAGGCTTTTTTTTTTTTTTTTTTTTTTTTTTTTTTCCAAGTATTATTCCTCAGTTGCTGTATTACAGCATTGCAATCCTTTGTATGGCTCCAGTGGTCATCAGCCGTTCAGCTGGAAGCCAAGGACATGATGATGTTTGCAAACATTTGTACAAAACTGGAGTGAATCTGCCATGGGGTTATGTCAACAGTCCTCTAACTTTTCATCTCAATAAGCAGCTTCGTATTCCCACAATTATTCAGAGCATGTCTTCCGTATGTACATCCCTGTTTGTATATCTGTGATTAAAACAACACTGAGAGTGGAACTATTGTTTGTCCAACTTCAATAAACAGTTATGTGCAATATACCCAGAAACAGCATAAGTAAGTGTGAGACTGAAAGTTCTTCTGCAAAACTGATGAAGAGAGAGAGAGTCAAAATTAGAGAGTCATGTTCACATGAAACAGAGAAATACAGCTTAAGATGTATAAATTCATACAATAGGTCAAATCTGAAGCTGAGAGAACATTATAGATCATCCATTTTTTGTTATTTCTGAAATCTCAAAAAAAAACATAATAAGAAATATTTTGAATTTTTATACATGAATACTCACTTAAGAACTGCTTTGACATCTGATAAATATGAATCATAAACCTTAGATTCTCTGAGTATTCCTACGTAAGGAAGCATGAATTGATATCTTGCACATTTCCATATACTGTACTACTTTATACTATGCATTTTATTACCTTACAAATACAAGTTACAGACCAGTTCCCAAGGAGCTGTGTTGAAGTCACAGCCAATGTGGAAAAATACATTGTACCTTGGGACAATACTAAGAAAAGAACAGTATGCCCAATGCAATGTCACAGAAGACGGGAGCATACAGGTGTTTTGGTTTTTTTTAAGTTAAGGTATTTTCAGATCATGTCAAGGGTTGGATGATACCTCATTCCAGAGGAGATCTCTGGCAATTTTATTTAAATATTTTTTTTTTCCCAATTCCAGACTCGGTGGTCAGTTTACAGTCAAGCATAAAATTAAAAATCTTTAAGTTCTAACTGCAGTGGCTTTGACATTTTTGTCTAGTCCATTTTATAATTTTTCACATTCCATCAACAGATAATTTAGATGCTTTTGGTAATAGGAAAGGTTGAGGGAACTGGGATTGTTTAGCTTGGAAAAGAGAAGGCTCAGGGGAGACCTCATTGTGGCCTTCCAGAACTTGAAGGGAGCATATAAACAGGAAGGGGAATGGCTATTTACAAGGATGGATAGTGATAGGACATGGGGGAATGGTCTTAAGCTGAGACAGGGGAGTTTTAGGTTAGATATTAGGAGGAAGTTTTTCACCCAGAGGTTGGTGACACACTGGAACAGGTTGCCCAAGGAGGTTGTGGATGCCCCGTCACTGGATGCATTCATCTTTTTCATTCACTGAATCTTTTTTTGGATGGGAAGAAAGTTAACTCATTGAGGGAGATGCTCATTGCACATTTACCTAGAAGGAGAAGTCTCACAGTAAATCTGTGACTGTCAGTACTAAAAAGTTCAACTATTTCATTAAAGAGAGGAATCATAGTCCAAAGATCTTGAATAATAGTCTTCAGCAGAAATAAATTAAACATGCAAATACAGAAACAATTTCATTTTACATACTGTACATTTTGGAATTGTCTTCGTGGATCACAAGGAAATGTAATGGCCTTTCACACCCAAGGACACACTTCAAATTAAAACTGTGTAAACTTTGAGATGTAACCTGCACAAAATTATGTTTTACATTTATATTAAAGTTGTATAACCTTGGAGATCTCCCTCTGTGAGCTCGACAAGATTAGAACATTTTCAGCTAGGCAACAAAGTTTTCATGCATAAGATATATTTGCTATATTAATACTTGTTATTCCCTTTAGTAATAAAAGATTCTCCCCAAAGGAATGTGAGAAATTCTCTGTACCATTACACTGCAAATAATACTGGGGGAAGGGTATTAAAACTGGGAAAAGGAACTCACATTTTTAAATGAAGTTTACCTGAGAAGTTTTATTCCACTACACTATTTGAAAGACAGATAAGTTTCTTTTGTTAAGCCGCATTATTTTATGTGCACAAGATGAGGTGAGGAAGTAAAGTTCTGTTAATAATTTCCATCAAACAAATTTTCAAATGCACAACGTTTTTCTAAGATGCTTTGCTCATCTGACAGAGTAGATAATTTCTCTAAACTGCACATTTTTCTTTGACAGTGATCTAACATGAAAACCATATTTCTTTGTCTGAAGTGGGAACTTTAGAATGAAGAATAATCACACACATTGATATACACCCCCCTTTCTGTATTCTGTGAAGGGAGTGTATTCCTTTCTTGTTCAGCTGTGCTTCTTTACTGTGCATTGTATTGATCTCTCTCTTTTGTAACGTTGCAGGTGGGTGAGTGAAAGCAGCCTTATGCTAGAGTAGTGTTTGCTTTCAGGAACAAATAGCTAGGGCACCCTCATTGTGCTTTATAACATGAGGATTCAGCATGAGATGCGATGCATCATCTCTCTGTCACATCATATTACTAAACAGAACCTCAATGGAGATCATAAATATGCTTTTTTGGAATAACATTTCTCTTGGCAGCAATCCTACTCCTTATTGGAGAGTTGCACTAAACATAGATCCTTCGTTTGATTTTCCTTACTGTTTAGATATTGGTCCTCTAGGTTTTTTAATCAAAACAGGATGAAATGCCAACAGGCTGTGAGTACTGCCTGAATAAAGCACCTGAAGGTACAAATAAAGAAGTTACCTCCGCTTGCTCTAGAACAAGGAGAAAGATAGGGAATGACCCGTATAGGATCTGTGAGATGGTGTGTACAGATCCTACTTCAGCATTCTCACCATGGCATGATCTCTACAAATAATAAAAAACCTGCTGATGGTGGCTGTTATTAATAATTCATGACAGATAGATCCTTTGTCCTAAATAGTAACTGATCATTGTTTTTTTTTTGTTTGTTTGTTTTCTTTTTTTTTTTGCTTTTCTTTTTTTTTGTTTTTTTTTTCACCTTTCCCAAAATAGAATAAAACTCACTCACCACTTAATGATTCTTTCCTATAGTCCTAACCATATGTCCAAGAGAATAGTAAAGCACAACAGATGACAGAAGTGTGCAGCTAGAGATGAGCTTGAACAAGAGAGATGGGAAGTTGGGAAAAGAAGACACAGAAACAGGAAAAAATATGCCATGCTACATTAGCAGATTTTATTTTGCGTTAGAAGAAGCAAACCTTTTAATCAACTTTTAATACTACTTTTTACCCTTCATTTTGAGAAGCCTTCTTTTCAGTGGATACCTCCATTAGTTATTTTTCCTGCAAACTTTACCAGTTTTATAGTTCTTTGTAGTACAGCCTCACGCTTTCTGAAGCCATGAAATAAAACGCAATCTAACATAGATATTAAGTATACCATTTGCAGTTCTTTCCAGATTAGAAAGCAGTGCTTTCACAAGCGTTTTCAAAACCATATTTTCTTGCTGGTAAGCTGTCAGTGCCTGGGTATACTTCAGAGCTGAAATATACCTCTGATTTAAAAGCTCTCCACTTCCATTTGCATTTTTCCCATACCACAGACAAAAGAAATATCAACTGGCAAATAAACCAAACAAACAAATAAGGAAAAGGTACAGATGGTGTGATCTGTCTGGTGTGTCTCCCATCCCTCAAAAGGGGGAAAATCATAAGTGGACACCAGAGAAACTAATGACTAGAATATTTTGGTGATCTCTTAATCCAGCTGCTACTTATAACTGCATGTTATGCTAATTACTTATGTAAATTATTTAATGATTATATTTACTTTGTGATACTTTCAGTATGATAAGAAAATAACAAATTAGAAGGGTATTTTTTTTATTTAAAGGGCTTTGATCATGAAGGCCTTAAACAACTGAATTGTTCTGGTCACATATGTGAAAGTTCTGTGACACCTCCAATCTGTTTGGATATAATGCAGAGATGACATTCATTTTCTATAGTCTCAATGCCTGTTATTGCAAAGTGAAATTTAAATACTTTCAAATTTAGGAGCATAATTCACGGAGTACTTTCAGTAAATGTGATTTTCATTGCACCGTTTTCTTTGGAGAGACTTAAGACCTGAATATTAACAACAACAAAGTAACAGCAAAGATGGCCGATGGTGGGAAATCTTATTAGTAAACAAGAGCTGCATCTGAAAAATATTGTCATTAAAAGCTATGTAGTAGTTAATTGAGTCTGATATGAATTTTGGTGCTGGAAAGTTAATGACTAATGCAGCTATTTCACACAGCTTGGTCACTGCAGGCTCTATAATGATCTCCTTTGCTTCACAGCAACAATGAAATTAACCTCTCTTTTGTCCTGCAGGTGTTGTGTTCTGATAATGCATATCCTCTACAAGTATGAGCAAATTATTTGCTTTGCATACAAATTGAGCATAAGCTGAATCCATATGGAAAAGAAAATAAACACTTATGCTTTTGAGATAAAGAATATTTGCTTAAGTATAAGTCAAAATTCAGGAAGCTGGCATCTTGGTTGACTTAAAATAACAGATCAGATAGGATTATTCTCTTTCTGAATATCTATGTATATTATTCTATTTCCTTAAAACCTCTCCCTACATAAATCTATTTAGGCCTCATTTCACCATACGAAACAAAGGAAACCCAGAATTTTAAGTAGGGTTGCATAAAAAG
>PPHD01023475.1:0-12452 GCA_002909625.1 Bambusicola thoracicus
ATAAATATATAAGCAGATGCAAAGGAGGAAATAAACGCAGTTTCTTAACAGATGTTTGCTACCACTTCATAGATGTTCTTGCTTGCTTGTCTTTCAGCACAGGATGCATTTTTTTCCTTCTAAAGGTGAGACTGAAATAACAGAGAACAAGTACTGTCAAAATAAATTATTTATGGGTCTCTTCATAAAAACAGAATTGTGTGAGTTGGAAGGGGCCTTTGAAGGTCATCTAGTCCTGCTTTCCTGCAAAGTAAGAACATCTACAGCTAGATCAGGTTGCTCAGAGCCTTGTCTAGCCTGACCTTGAACATCTTCAGGGATGGATGGGCCATCCACCATCTCTGTGGGCAACCTGTTACTGTATGGTAAAACTAAACAAAAAACCAAACACAACCAAAAACAAAAAAAAACCACAACTTTTTTCCTGATATCTAAATCTCCCCTGTTTTAGTTTGAAACCAGTTCTTGTACTGTTACTACCCTGCTAAAGAGTGTACTCTTTAGCAGTTTAGGATCATTTTTGTGGCTCTCCTCTGGACATACTCCAACAGGTCCATGTCTCTCCTGCACTGAGGACTCCACATCTGGATGCAGTCCTTCAGGTGAGGTCTTGCCAGCGCGGTGTAGAGGGGTGGGATCACCTCCCTCAACCTGCTGACCATGCTTCTTTTGATGCAACCTGGAATACAATTGGTTTTCTGGGCTGCAAAGGCACACTGCTGGTTCAAGTACAGCTTATCCTCCACCTCTACCTGCAAGTCCTTTTCAACTGTGTTCAATCCCTTCATACCCCAGCTTGTACTGAGTGGATCCACATGCAAGATCTTGCACTTGGCTTTTTTTAACCTCATGAGATTCACTTAAGTCCTTTGCATGAGCCTATTTAGCTTCTCTGAATGGCATCCCATCCACTGGGCATACAAATCTCGCTACACAGCTTGGTGTCATCTGCAAACATGCTGAGGGTGCATTTGACCCCACTGTCAATGTCATTGATTAAGATATTAAAGAAAACTTGTCACAGTATTGATGCCTGAGAGTAGCCACTCATCACTAGTCTCCATCCAGACACTGAGCCATTGACCACCACTCTCTGTGTACAACCTTGCAACATCAATCAGTCCACTCATCAGATGCATATATTTCAATTTAGAGAGAATTATTTTACTAAAACCTGTGTCAGAGGCTTTATTGAAATCAAGCAGATGACATCAGTGGCTCTTCCCTTGTCTAGTGGCACAGTTGCACCATCATAGAAGGCCTCTAAGTTGGTCTGGCAGGATTTGTCCTTAGCGAAGCCATGTTGATCATCTTGGATCACTCATCTGTCTTCCATGTGCCTTAGCACAGGTTCCAGTAGGATCTGTTCTGTGGCCTTCACTGGCACAAAGGTGAGGCTGATACATCAGTAGTTCTCTAAATCATCCTTTCTACCCTTCTGAAAAATGACTGTGGTGTTGCATTTTTATTTGGTCACAAGGGACTTCACCTGACCGCTATAACTTCTCAAATATGGAGAGTGGCTTGGCAACTGCATCAGCTGATTCTGTCAGAACTCTATTTCCACCACTCCAGTCTCATAAGGACAACCGAAATGTTTGACCTGCATAATGGTGTGTAATTTAGGTACAGTTTTGGTGGGACTGTGTAATTAGTGACAGGTGGGACTGTAATCTAGTACTTGCTTTCTCTGATAACTTTGGCTTAAGTATGTACAGTTAAAATGCTAAAAAAAAAATACTCAATCCTGGCTCAGGCTAATGTTTCCCATGTGGGATTTAACCAAAGAAACAATGAGCCGTTCCCTTCAGTGGTAGTACAAGAGCTAATATTTCTTCATATAAGCAGCTTTAGCAAGAGTTCTGTTAACTGTCTCTCCTTCCACATGTTCCCTGCCTCTTGGTAACCCTGCTGATGTGATTAGAAGTTAAAAATGTGTTACAGGTGTGGATGACTAGGTGGTGCATGGCGATTTCCACTCTGGACTTTGGACTGCCTGTATGCATGGTAGGGAAAATGATTGCAGAATTAAGCTGTGCCCTTAATTAACTCCTCTGAGTTTACAGGTTTGTATGTCTGGGCAATGCTCAGTGCTCTGTAAGAGAGTTTTTTATACTGAGCATATGAGTTTGGGTTATGTTATGCTAACAATGACTGCATACAGACGTTTGAAGGACCTGGAAGCTGACAGTAGTCTAGCAAAAAGTACCAACAGCATTTGTAGCTGAGGTGTCCAGCATAGGTGTGTAAATACTGTGGGACAAAAATATGTCCTAATCTGATGTTTGGAATTTGTTGCCTGATCTCAGTCAAGTCAAGACCCCCAACTTCTCCTCCCAGTGGGTCAGATTGGATAGGGCCCTAGGCAACCCTGATCAAAGCAGGGGGTTGGAACTCAGTGCGCTTTAAGATCCCTTTCAACCTAAGCCATTTTATGATTCTACAATCTCAGTGGCAATAAGGTAGATTCTCGTTCTCTAACAGTATCCACACAGGACAGACCCACTCCGCATGCCTTAGTGCCTCTGTTTTGATCAGACTTCAAGGAGTCCAGTCATGGCATGCTTATGATTGGAAGACAAAATATTGTTAATTCCAGTGTTGGCAGAAAAACTTGATTGTTAGTGGTTTGTTTGTTAGTTTTTCCAGAGGCTTTGCCCTTTGCTGAATGTTAGAGTGGCTGTGTCTTTTCCTAGAAATAAGGCAAATGGAGATGATCCTGGTAGGTGCCAGTTCACCTCAGGGCACTGTGACAGGAAATACAACTCTTAAATCTCTGGTATGATTTTTCACATAAAAGATAGTCAGTTTGGGTAAACTTTATTGAAATGACCTCAAAAAAGCTTCCTTGTTCCTCAGTCTGAAATAAATAGTTTTCTGCTTTGAAAGCAGTTTCGTGTCTCTGTAGGAGCTGTCTGCAGACCAGGGAGACAACTTCCCTGCTAAAATAGCAGGAGTTGACACCTTCACTCAGTGCCAGCTCTAACTACTTCACTGACATCAGTTTGCACTGGTGACTCTTTGCTTCTGTAAAGAATAAAAAAAACCCACACAGTAACCTCTCTTGTTAAGAGATGAGTCCTTGCCAAACTGAGCAAGCTCGTTTCTTTCACTGTTATCTCGGACCACAAAGGAGAAAGAGTGAGTTTGTGCCTTTCTGTTTGAAAGTTAGCCAGAAAAAGATCTTTGAGGGGTGATATTCACATGGCTGCCTTGGGTGCCCAACCTGCTGAGTTAAGTTAGCCAGCTCAGCTCTGAGCAGGCACTGCAGAAAGGTTGCTTTTCTCCTCCTTGCTCAAGGAGCCCAGCCGGCTGGCTCACCCTGCTGAATTGGGTTCTAAAGCTGATTTGATTAATGCCACTCCCCCCTGAGGACATGGATTGTTTAATAATAATGCATTCTAGCGTCAGCCCTGGTGAGTGTGATTGCTTTTATCAACAATAAAAGGAAAGGAGGCGAAAGTATGCATTCTTCTTTTGAAAAATGACTGCAATTTAACAATCAAGTCTAAAAACAAAAAAGCCCCTAAAATAAATCTTGCACTGTAAGTGTGAGTTTATTGGATAGTTTGTTAATGTGATGTAAAAGGCTGAGCAAAAAAGTTGTCTCACTGTCCTATTCAAGAAGCTAGAGCTTCATAGTAATTCCAGCATTGGAGGCTTCCTAATAGACATTGACCTTGAGTCAGTAACACAAGGCTGACTTGCATATATTTTAGATTCTTACAGTCATTAAAGCACTGTTCCTGATAAAACTGTGATGAAGGCAAGAGTCTTCGTATTTCATCTCCATTAAAATAATTATTTTATCTCTGGAGCAAAGTGAAGCATAATACTCTTTTGTCCCTCTTAATAGGAGGCCTCATAGTTATAGCATTAATTTCCAAGCCAAATTCAGAAAATCTTCTTTTAGACATTGAAGCCTGATGCAGGGGGG
The DNA here is from genome assembly GCA_002909625.1 of Bambusicola thoracicus. Lineage (NCBI taxonomy): Eukaryota > Metazoa > Chordata > Aves > Galliformes > Phasianidae > Bambusicola > Bambusicola thoracicus. Next base: position 3,938 of record PPHD01023475.1, read on the forward strand.
CACAGGAGGGCTCTGTTTAGAGATTTTTGTACTGAGTCTTAGTGCAGTAGTACGGCCATCAGTATGTCCAGCTCTGTAAATTTTTGTTACTCGGAGCTTCAGCTTCTTTGCTTCCCTGAGTATAGAGAACAGCATGCAGTATTTGTGGCACGTGGCTTAAGTTCCTGTCCTTTAAAATGACTGTTACAATGACTTAATTACAGAATGAATTCTTGCTTGCTTGTAAAAGCCCTTTCTCAAATGGTTACGTCAGCTCTTTTAGTTGATCCTGAAGATGCTGAACAACTGGAAGTAGAAAAAAATATCTCAAGAGCCCCCTTTCTTCTGATTTATGAGCTTTGAGTTGGGAATGATGGTATTACTAATGTAGGGAGTTGCTCAGAAGCTTCAGCATCTGAGGCTAGCCCTGGCTAAGTGAATTTTCTTTCTGTACGCTGTGAAAGAGATGCAGTGCTCGTTTTCTTGGATTGTTAATTAGACAAGTTAAGGTAAATAATGCACTTGATTCTCTACTCCAATAACAGAATGCATCCTTCTGGTGAAGCTGTTCCTTTTGTGGAACTGGCCTGATTCTATCAAACTGTCAATGTCACATGCCATTGAATCACAGTCTTCCCTTGCCATGTGTATCAGTGTGCAAAACCAAGCTGTTCTGACAGCTTCCCAGGGCAGTCGACAAAAAAAACAAGAGCAAGGTTAGGAAGAGTTAAAGCTTCTCTGAATAAATTCACTATCTATATTTCTTTATATGCTTGGGGGGAAGTCTTACCATCACCATGACTTCTGTGTATTATTAGTATAGCTCTCTCCTTTAATTTCTTTATATAGTTCATTTCCAAACATATTTTTGTCCACAGTATTAATCCCAAACTTTTGTTGTTGTTGTAATTTAAATAAATTTTACAGTTTGTATAACATGTACAATTAAATTCAGTTCAGAGAAAAGTGGTTAAACAGTAATTGTCAACAAAACAGATAAAAGCCTTTGGTAAAACTGGATAACAAGCATGAAGGGATTACTGTTCATGACTTATAACAAAAGAAAGCATTGTTATCTGAAGCAGACCATGGAATGGACAGGCTAAATGGGACCTGGTATGAAAGGAGTAAATTAAATATTGAGTAAAAAAAAATTTTTTGGTAGGTGATTATATTCAGATAGCTTCCAAACATTATATTGCATTTGAGGTTTGAGTGCATCCCTGATGCGCATAAACTCAACTACTGGGGAAAAGAATATATATACATATATATATCTACATATATATGAGCTGGAATTTTACTTTCTCAGATTTTGAGTGCATTCTCCTAAGTGCTGGTTTGTGCAAATCATTGAGGGTTCGTGTTGTACAAGAATGTTACTGCATTTCCATGGAAAATCTGAGCTTAAAGGAAAGCCCAGAATCTAGATGAATGAATTAATTGCACTTTGCCTTGGGACAGAAATCACATAAAGTGAAACCTGTAAATTATGCATGGCTTGGACACAAGTCTCAAGCTGTCAGTAATTGTGTTTGGTGCTGCCATTATTAATGAAGCTATCTTTCTGCCCTAATCTTTTTCACCCTTAAGCTTGTAATTGTGACTCATGGAAGAGTTTTGAAGAAGAAATGCTTTGTCTTTTACAAATCAAACAAACAAAAAAAGGATGGCAGCACTATCCTGCTTCCGGATTCACAATTGCTTAGTGAACTTGGTTTCAATGTGTTGGAGAGCAGATGCAGTGTTTAGTCAATCCAAGAAAATCTAAGCAGAAGTTACAGCTGAATAATAGTCAAGATGGATAGTGTTATATAAAGAACTAAAACCTCTGCTTTTGCTTGTAACAGAGATAGAGTTTCAGCGTGATCAGTAAGAGGACTCTAATAGAGTGCAAGAAGTTTGACAGAAAAAGGTATCTTTACGATCTGCATATCAGTGGTCAGAAAGAACAGAGCAGTGTGGCAGTTGAAAATACCAGCGTCTCTTGTGCATTGCATTCCCACCTCTGGAAATTCAGTCATGCACTAGAGAACAGTAGATCTTATCTAGTGTCAAGACTACATTCTGACCCGAGTTTACGTATTAGGGAATAATTTTAAATGCTTTTTTTTGTGTGTGTGTGAATTTGATTAGTAATTCTAAATTAGTAATTGAAGTTGGTATTGCTTCTGCTTAGGTATAGCCTGTTCTTGAAGTGCAGTTGTGCTGGAGGCTATGCCGAAGATACTTTACCCAAGGATACTTTAACTTCTTCAATTTGCTACCAGATCTATGGATTCATGCTAAATGTTCTTGATGTGATTCAGATAAAAATTCCTTCATATCTGCATTCCCAGCTGTTAACATCTGCTCTGCATACTGGGCTTATATTTGAAATTTGTACCAGAGTCTGAGTGGCACATTTTATAATTCAGAACAGAGCGTGCATCCCACTTACCCAGTTTTAGGTTTTTGCTTACAGTTGGTGGGTATTGGTATTGGTGGGGTGAGCTCAAAAGGCACTTGGAGAGTGGCACGGAGGACCTGCTGTAACAAAGTAAAATGAGACTTTAGAGCTAAGAGAGCATCACAGTGCCGGAAAGTTTACAAGCTGAAAGCTGTGAGCAGATTCAAAATGTAACAGTGGTGCAGTTCCCAGCTGTGTATCAGCACATGCATCACTTGCTCTTTTGTGGCATTGTACATTGCAGCTTTTAAAGCATTCCAGGCCTGAATGTCTCAGTTTTCTCTGTTCACGCATTTTAAATTATTCCTTGAAATATTTATTCTCACCTTAATGAATATATTTGATTTTTGTTGAACGAAACAGTAAGTCGGTCCCTAGAGCAAAATCAAAACTAAAAAATCTGTCTGCAATACCGATAAATATATCTAAATGCAAAAGTGTTTCTGCATACGTTGTTCTGGTTTAGATGCTGTTAAGTGCGGGAGAGTGACCATTTCCCCTCCCTGCTGATAACGTATTGTCACCAATGTGCTGTTCTGAAGAACAAACTGTGATGTGTATATATGAGGCTTAGCAAAATTAATTTCCTATTACTGTGCTGGGTACCCACAAAAATACTGCAAATAAAGATGTATAAGGTGCTATTTTTTTATTTTTCTAAACAGGTTGCATCTTGGTGGACTTTATTATTCTTCCTCTATCTTTCTTTTTTTTTTTTTTCTTATTTTTAAAGTATAAGGTCAGGAAGGAGTGATATTGGGGTAGTATGTCCTCTTAAACTTCCCTCCTACCATTTGCAACCTGTTCAAAGAGGGCTACTGCCTGAGCTGCTTCTGTGTTCCTGGATTCCTGTCAGCAGAATTCCCTCTGATTCAGGTCGCCTTCCACACCCACGTATGCTGGCTTTTGCTATCTTCAACTACTATGTCCCCAGCTCTTTTTCTCCATGCCCTATTTCCATAGAATTTATCAAAAGAAGTGTAGTGAATGAAAATACAGCAGCAAATATTACACTAGATTACATCACGTGTTTAAGGATGCCATTTTATATTCATACATGGGAAAACTGGGGTGCGTTTTTTAGTTAGATAAGAAAGACTCCTAACTTTCCAATATTTTATAATGATATACTAGAAGGATTTTATATGTAACAGCAAGCTTCTAAAAAACTGGACTCTACGTTCACAATATATTTAAATATAGGAAATATGTCTATTTGTTTTTGAGGTTTTTCTTTGCTTGTTTTATAAATATTAGCATATAATTTCCTTTGTATGCAGTTAGTGTTGTGTTTACCATGACATCTGTTTTTGCAAGTTAAATGTGAAGAATGATTTTATTGCTTTTTTAAAAAAATATTTTCTGAAGTATTCATATGATGTATTTCTATGAAACCACTCAAATAAATAGCAGAAAATAAAACTCCAGTAATATTTTCACGGAAACATAGGGCTTGGCAAGAATCTCTGGAGATCATGTAGTCTCCCTGCTAAAGCAGATTCCCTAGAGAAGGTTGCACAGGAAAATGTGTCCAGACAGGTTTTGAACATCTCCAGAGAAGGAGACTCCACAACTTCTCTGGGCAGCTTATCCCAGGGCTCTGTCACCCTCAAAGTACAGAATTTTTTTCTCATGTTCACATGAAACTTCTTGTGCTCTTTGTCCTGTTGCTAGGCACCACTGAGAAGAGCCTGGCTCCATCTACTTGACACCCTCTCTTCAGATATTTATAAGAGCTGATATAATCCCCTCTTAGTCTTCTCCAGGCTGAACAGTCCCAGGTCTCTCAGCCTTTCTTCATGAGCGAGATGTTCTAGGCCCATATTCATCTTTGTAGGCCTCTGTTGGACTTTCTCCAGTAATTCCCCTACCTTTCATGAGCTGAGGAGCCCAGAACTGAGCACAGTGCTCCAGATATGGCCCCACCAGGGCATAGCAGAGGGGGAGAAGAACCTCCCTTGACCTGCTGGCCACTTACTCCAGGATACCGTTGACCTTTTTGGTCACAAGGGCACACTGCTGGTTCATGGTCAACTTCTTGTCTGCCAGGACTCCCAGGTCTTTCTTAGCAGAGGTGCTTTCCAGCAGGTCAGCTTAGTTGCTTAACAATTTTTTTTCATTATGTAAATGAAGGGTTGTTTATTTCATCTGAGTGTAAAGCCTTTAGCCTATATTCTGATCACGTGTAGTATGGCTTTCTAAATGTTCAGTGGAAACATTCCTTTTCAATAACTGCAAAGCTCACCTAGTCTTGTATCTCCAGAATTAGGGCTCAGTGTATACCTCTGGTGTAATGTGGCCTGTCTCATTATGCATTAATTACACTGATTCCTTTTGTTTCTATTCTTTTTATCTTCCGTAGGATGATCTCTTCCACCCCCCCCTCCCCCAACTTGTTTATTTGTTCATAAGCATCTTGCAGCTTTTGATGGGTTAAAAATAAGACCTTATTTTTGGTAATTTTGTAGTATGAAAAGACTAATTGCTTCATGTTGCATTCTTACAGGAGAGTAAGTGATTCAGTGAGTCTAGTGGATGATCAAAGTACAGAAGGAAAAAAAAAACATTCAAGGCAAACAAGGGCATTTCAGAAAAGCTGAAATGAATGGTTTGCCTGGATATTGCTAACAGAGGGCATCATGTTGGCTTCCTTATCAACAAATTGATAAACAAATCGCAAGAACAGGAACTGCACTGAAAATATATTTAACCCTTAAATGTCATTCCCAATTCATTAAAAAATATACCTAAGGAATGATGGTTAAAAATAAGTAAGCCTGATTTCCTTACCAAGCAATATGTTGGAAACTATGGGAAGAGAATCAGCAGCCTGCTAAAAACGTGATATCAAAAGTCCAAGGCAGCTTGATTTGGTAATGCAATAAGCCATGGCATGGCTTGGGTCAGAAGAGACCACAAGGATCATCTAGTTCTAAACACCTCACCATGGGAAGGGTTGCCAAACTCTAGCTGAAGGACTAGATCAGGTTGCCCTGGACACCGTCTGGCCTGGCCTTGAACACCTCCAAGAATGGGGCATTCACAACCTCTCTGGACAGTCTGTTCCAGCACCTCACCACCCTCTCTGTGACACTTTCCCCTGACATCTTAGCTAAATCTCCCTTCTTTTAGTTTAAGACAATTCCTCCTTGTCCTATCACTGTCTACCAGTGTAAAGATGTTGTTTTACCTCCTGCTTATAAGCTCCCCCTAAATATTAGAAGGCCATAATGAGTTCTTCTCAGTGCCTTCTCTTCTCCAGGCTGTACAGTGCAGCCCCCTCAGCTTGTCTTCATAGGAGGTGTGCTCCAGCCCTCTAATTATCCTTGTTGCCCTCCTCTGCACCCACTCCAACAGCTCCACATCCTCCTCATTCTGAGCGTCCCAGACCTGGATGCAGTGCTCCAGGTGGGGTCTCACAAAGGCGGAGTAGAGAGGGACAATCATCTCCCTCTTCCTGCTGGCCACCCCTCTTCTGATGTAGCTCAGGGTACCATTGGCCTTCTGGGCTGCAAGGGCACACTGCTGGCTCAAGGTGAGCTTTTCGTCTACTACAACCCCTAAGTCCTCCTAGGCACGAAATGATAATACTGCATAGTGATGTACAGTGGAATGACTTTTTGCTGGAAGGAAACAGCAGAGAATGCAAAATATCAGGGTTCTCCCTCTCGCTCTCATGTACCAGGCAATATGGGTAAAGCTTATGACTTCCTGGTGTGTCATAGTAGATGTGATCCTAGTGCTTCAATTTAAGATATATACATAGGGAAAAACCACTGCTTCATCTGAACATCTTGCAACAAAAAAACTTTCTCTGCTTCCTATATTAAGGATGTGTAAAGAGGTGAGGAAAATTATCGTTGTTTTATATTGAAATATAAGTAGCAAGTTTGACCTAACTGCAAAGATTCTTGTACTTGTTAAAGCAGAGACTGAAAAATTAACAGTAGCAGCTGATTTGCACATGTTCAGTTTCACCTCAAGGCTCTGAAATTAGTGAATTCTAAATATTCTATGGTGCAAATATTTGTATGTTTAACACAAAACATTGTAGAGAAACAAATTATTTTTCATTGTGCAAAGTACTTAATGTTTTCCTTGGTATGACCATGAGGAGTAATTGTAGCAGTTTTTTGCTGCTCTCCACCACTTGTCATTTCAATATAGCTAAATATTCTTTTATAATTACTTTCAGAGTTTTGTTCAGTTCACAGGTGTGGGGATCTGTATCTTTTAATGGGATGTTGAAGAGCTGTTTAAAACCAGGCGTTCTGTGTTCACAGTCTCCTCTTGGGCAATGCTCAGCTAGCTCGGAAGACTGAGTGGAGCAAATATCTGTGAGACTTGGTTTCCAGAACTGCCCAACATCAGCATGAGGTCCTTCCCCTGCTTCTTTGCTAGCTTCTCTAGAGACTGTAGTATGGTGGTTGTTTTTTTTTGTTTGTTTTGTGTGTGTGTGTGTGTATGTTTGTGTGTGTGTTGAAAATCTGTCAAGACTGCCAACTTGTTTGCTTTCCTCTGCTATTTTCTTGAAAATCTGAAGAAGCAAGGTATGTTGGAAGGCAAGTGTTTTTCTTTTGTCAATTTGTCCATCTCCGATTACATTAGCTTATGTTTCAATTTTCTGTTGGCTTACCTGCAACTAAAAAGCTGGCTGAACTTTGCAGGGTCTGGTGTATGATGTTTGGGCCAATTCCTGCACAAAGGGCTGACTGAGGCATTCCAGCCCACATCTGCTTTTCACTTCCATTTTGCAGTCAGCTAGGATCTAGTGGTGGTGTTAAATAGATAACAGAGAGAGGAAATTGTTTCTTTCTATATTTATTTGGCTGAAGCTGGGGCAGTTTTTGCTTAATTTCTTTTTTTTAAATGTTGCTGACTTCTGACAGTTTTATTTCCTGCTCGCTCTGTAATAAACGAGAAAATGGCTTCTGTTCCATAAGCGTAGAAGGCACGCTGTTAGACCTTTTGTGTCTGGAGATAGGAAAGGTTAATTTACAAGTTCATGGAGGGAAAGACCTTTCCACCTGCTCAAACAGCTGAAATTCTGCCTTTCTGTGCATTCAGCAAAACCAGCTTCTTGTTTCCTGATGAACCTCTTTTTCTTGTTTCCTTGGGATCTGTGTCCAAAAGGACAATCTCATGCATGCGGTTCTACGGTACATAAGCACATGTTTGACAGTTCAGTCAAATGTTACTTCCTACAGACTCTCAGAAATGTCTGGATGAAAATGAAAAACAATCTCCTCTCTGTGCTTTTCTTGTCAGATTGCCCAGAATATTTCTCGAGCTAGAAACCTGAAAACAGCCAGCATTTTGGCTAAGAGATACATTTGCATATTAAGTCCTTATTCCTGTATAGAAAATAAGAATATCATGTAAGTTTGTGCTTCCATTTTGATTTCTTATAAATATCTTCCAGTATATTCTTTTTAGGACTTGAGAAAACAATCTCCAAAATCTCATTCCAGTTTTATAATGTATTGTTGATAGTGAGTTAGAATCAAAGCATCAGCTTCCATCAGCTTCACTGAAAGATTTCTTCTTGCCGAAATGGAAGTGTTTGCCTTTATCCCTTATTTTGAAAAATGAAGGAAAGGAAAGGAAAGGAAAGGTCAAACAAAAATTTCTTTCTCCTACCAGATGAGATGTACATAGGAAACTAAAGCCAGCTTTTATGAGGAAGTCCTCATATTGCCATAGTGATTACATGTGAATATTCTGCCCAAGGTGCTAGGATAAATGCAGTCATTTGTGCAGAACTACTGTCACCAGGATAGGCTAGTTCTATTGAGGAACCGGTGTAGAGTATACCAGGAAAAGTATTTGCATGCCTCACAAAATATGTGTTCCAGTAGACTTCTTTCTACTTTATGGTAGATGTATGCAGTCATGGAACTTAGCACATTGATTTCCCCATTTGTTTGTTTAGTCGTTTAGGATTGCTGGGAGATCAGTTGTGAAGGCTGCAGTAGTTCATCACTGATTTCTAACGCTTCAAGAGGTCACTGCTTTGTTGGCAGCCATAGCAGGATGAGACATCTCTGCTTCAGGTCATTGTGCTAAAGTCACTGAACAGACTCCTCT
>PPHD01023476.1:0-12451 GCA_002909625.1 Bambusicola thoracicus
TTTTTTTTCCCCCTAAATAGTCTGGAGCCCGAGTGTCCAACCTTTTAGCTGGCCTGGGTCACACTGCATGAAGAAAAATTGTCTTAGGCCACGTATAAAATACACAATGTTGTTAATATATATAATGTATGTACTTATTTTTAAATATACTTCCCATTAAATCATAAAAAAGAGGGCAACAAAAACATAAAACGAATGGGTTGGGCACATAGGATCTAGAGAGATTTTCTCAGTTCACAAAGGAGGAATTTGGCCCAGTTTCCTTGTAAATAAAATGCTGGATTGAAAGCATGTTTATACCCCCGCTCACAAGTAGCACACAAGCAGCAGGATCACCGGGTTGATGCAGTATGGAATCCCATTTCTAAACAGAAAAGAAGCATCCAGCAGAGTTGTTGAAGACTAGATAAAACAAACAAATCATTAAGGTGGAATCGAGTTAACACAGAGAAAGAAGAGGAGAACAATAATCAAAACAGTGAATTGCTTTATAAATGTCAAAATTGGGGAAACTAACTGTTTAAACATTATTTCTTTTTAGTCACTTGTTCATGGAAAGCGTTAACAAACTGAAGCTGTTCTTTTTTGATGCCCATGTGAACTAGATCACATCTTAGATGGCAGCTGTGCTAATTCATCCATGCCAGGAGCCTGTCTGCTGAGATGATAGCAAGAGGCTTTCAAAATTCCTCCAGCTGTGCTGGTTTTGCACAGGAACCTCGGCACAAGTCTCCCCAAAAGGAGAAGAAATACCAGGGTTTTGCGGTCCTAAAAAAAAGCCAACAGAAATCTCTATCAAGTAACTTCCAACACCTAATAATTCATGGGGATATTTTCCATTGTGCGTTTATACAGTGTTTGGACATTATGCTGACGTGGCATGACACCTTTCCAGCACATCAGGGAAGTTTCCAATAGCTTAAGAATCACAGATGCACAGAACGGTTGGGTTGGAGAGGACCCTAAAGCCCACTCAGCCCCAACCCCCTGCTGCGGGCTGGTTGCCCCCACCAGCTCAGGCTGTCCAGGACCACATCCGACCTGGCCTTGATCGTCTCCAGGGATGGGGCACCCCCTTATAGTTTTAATTGCTCTAGAAATGTTTTATCCACTTTGTTTTGGTTTTACCTATTTTTTTTGACCACAGCATGTTTATTTACCAAAGGGCCACATGTAAGACTTTCCATATGGCTTAGCTTCCTTTTGACAAACATACAGAAGCACTAAATATTCAGGTTATCCAAAATCACCCTTGCAGAAAGTTACCTGAAAACCAGTGAGCTTTTAAAGCTGCCATGGTGTAAGTGAACGCAGCACTATGTGGCTGTTAATGAGACCACATGCAATGCTGCCTGTGCAAATGAGACGCGTATCATCACCAGAGAAGTATTCCATACATTCCATCATGAATAATTAAGATGAACCTGCTTTCCTCGGCCCACTGAAGGAAGGTAATGCCATTTGGCTCGGGTTTGTGGAGTTTTCATTTCCCTTCAGTGCAGCTTTTTGGAGCTGATAAATACATCACACCGAAACAATCACCGGAGGATCACTCCGGCAAACAAACTGGCTCTTACACCCGAATCTCCCAGGCAGGGACTGTAATTACTATCACAGCCTGCATGACACAGAATTATGTAGTAATGAATGGCAACTGCTCACGGGGATGGATGCGGATCAGGAGACAAAAGGAGAGGATGAACGAATTGAAACCTGTAACTGTTCAGAGAAGCAGTGGGAGGATAAGCACAGAAACACATTTAGGATTCAGTCCTCCAGGGAGGGTTTGTTAGCAGAGACACACTCCCACTCAGCACACAAAACCAGGTGCCACGGTGCTTTTCAGTGCAGAGTTGTCTTGTGCAATCACAGCCTCCTGCTCCGCTGTTCCCAATTCTAGCACATCGGGGCAACATTTGTGTGGAGCAGGCATCTGTTGCTCACTCCCAAAACGTTTGTATTCCTCTAATGTGGGCATTTCTGAACATTCTTCCACAGCATGAATGGGAAACGTGACTTTTTCAGATACAGACACTCTACCATGCTGCACCCCGCTGAGAAATTCTAGTTATCCCAACATAGCACCGTAACAACGTGAAACTGAATATTTGGGTAGGTAACTATTTCCATTGCCTTCTTGTTCATGCTAATCAGCATATGCTCCACTTCCAACAAATTCTTCTTTTTTGCTTTTTCCACCCATCTGCTCCCAGACATTTCTAGCCCATGGTTTGTATAGTTTTCCATGCATCCAAGGCCATCAAACATTTGCCATACCTTCAGGTGCGAGTTAACCTTACCAAATGTCCACTAGTAGAACTCAGAAGAGCAGAGTGAAGCAAATGAAATGGCTTATATGAAATGGCCGATATTCACCTGGACTCCTGAGCTGAAGATAAGAAACCTCATTTGGCTGCAAAGCTGCAGTTCACATGATTATCTCTGCTTATTTCCTCCTACTTCTGCTTTTTGTTTCCCTTTCCTACTTTTGTTTTCTACTTCTCTCTACTTCATGTTTCAGGTCTTGTTTCAGGTGGGTGCTACGTGTGATGTAAAGCCAGTCCAGTAACAGGACTGCATATGTGTCATGCACACGCTCGTTCACTGAACAAAACAACTGAAGTATTAGAAGCAAATTAATGATAACATTCACCATTAGATCTCAAAGCTGAGGTTGTAATTATTGTTTGGTTGACTAGAAACCTAAAAAGTAGTAAAGAACAGAGTGATCTGACCTACACTTAATGCAGGGGTAGAAATTGGAGTGTGATGCTCAATGAATTGGTAATTGTAGTTACACTGCAGCTGTCATCTGACCCAAGGCTCCTATTTAAAATTTAAATACTGCTTAACACGTATCCCAGAGATGTCAGTTTTGATGTAGTGGGTTCTTTTCAGAATAAACTCCCACTACGGGAACTTTTCCTCTCTGTTGTAGTGAAATTCAGCCTTGAGCTGTACCAGTCAGATGCACTCTCTGTTAATCACCCTGCCTCCCCCTGCTTACAGCACACATCACTTCACACGTGCTCTTTCTGGAGTTCATCCCAAAACTTCCATCTCTACATTCTCTGGATCCATACTCTTGCTTATCCAAATGTTTCCGTGTCTGCTTCTCTCGGTACATTTGGTCTCTGCTACACAACCCCTTCCCTAGGGCTGATTTTGTCACAGTCAAGCTGAACCGTGCTGTGCAAACTGCAGTTACTTAAAGGATGAAAAACACTTTTGTGAGTGCTTTGAGGCTAAATTGCTGCAAAGTCCTCCAATATCACTGCATCAGCTGACAATCCCCAAAGAGAGGATATAGCCTAAAACCACGTGTGGGATGATTCCACGCTCTATGTGGTTTACCTTTCTCTCTTTTTGGTTTTCTTTCTTCTGTCCTTTAGGACCGTCTAACATCAGGATGCAGTTTCTTCACCAGTGCTGCAGAGCTGGGAAAAGAAAATAAAAAAATAACCAAACAGGTGAGTGTAAGCTGAGTTTACAGGTTTCATCACCTCCCTGCCTATGTGCAAGGCTGCTCCTGGCCCAAGACGAGCAGCCTCCCAGAGCACCTGTTTGTTCCCATTTACCAGCCATTTCAGATGGGACATGGCATGAGCACCCTGCTCCACCACATCTCCCCAAAGCAGGTGAAATTTTAGCAAAGAGCCCAGTCAGGCTCCTCCTGCAGCTCTCATCACAGGAGGATAGTAATTAGTAGTATTCAAATCAAGCAAAACCTGTTTTAATACTTACAAGGTGTTACCTTTAAAGAGACACTTCCCTAGCAACATGGGAAATCCTTCTGCTCCCAAAATCGACATGCACCTCTGCTTCTGCTGCTTAGCATAATCTGAAGGCAGCTCGTTCATTCCTTTTGTCCTCACAGCCATAAGTCTAGAGAGGAAAAGAAATGTCCTATAGTCTGATGGAGGAGGTTGGGAACCAAGCTAGTGTGCTTCGTTCTGAAATAAAAAATGAGAAGTTTTCCGAGTGCCCACCTACGAGAACCTTACATCGCCTAAGAGTGAGGGAGGAATAGTTTAACGGGTCAGTCCACAGACTAGAAACAATTTGCTATGAGATTATTTTAAGTTTGCTAAGTCTTCCCTATCGAATTGGCAAATTCATCCACATTTTGTACACAGAAATGAGCCTGATGTAGTTGTGGAGCTGCTCCAACACATATGCATCCCAAATCAACCAGAAACACCCCAAACCAAGCACTTTCTGTCCTTGCTCAGCCAAACACGGCTTATTTCTGTGCATCTGAAATCTCTTGTTTTTTTTTTAACACCTAGACTTCAATGGAGATCACAGGCTTGGGTTTCAAATCTTGGAAGCATCTAGAGAAGGGAAGAGAAAAAAAAAAACACAAGGCCAACACAGTTGGCAGTTTGGGTGGTATTAAAAAAAAAAAGAGTATTCAGGCAGAGCGCAGTGAGAATAGTGGTTTGGAAATACAACCCTAAAGGAAGAGTCTCCAGAGAAACAATGGGAAAGGAATAAATAAAAAGAAAGTTATAAATTCATCTATTTGCTCTTCCCTGACCCTTGCTTTTACTCCTCTTCACAGCAACTACCCTGGGAAAGGCACAATGCCTTCCCCTGTCACAATATTGAGAAAAATTGAAATGGGGAAGAAAGACCACCAGATGCTTTATTGTCTTAGGCGTTTCCACATAATTAGCCGGGAATAAAGGTCCTCTGCATGGTTTCATTGCGCTGAATGAACTTGGATATTGCTACACAGTAGTGTGTTTTATGATTCATGCTCTGTTATCCAGTGGCTTTTTGAAAACTGCCAGCTACTTTATCACTGACGGCCAAGCCCAGGCCTGCAACTTAAAATGCAGCAATGCAAAGTTAACTGTGCATGACAGATGTCCATGAAATTGTTTAACACACGCACGCATGCACACCCCACACACACAGCTCTGTCTCCAGCCCCTCTCTCTTGCTGCGAGGTCAATGTCGCGACTAAATAGAAATAAAACCCAGTTACCGCAGGAGAAATTGTGAGCAGCCTCCTACAGTCCTTGTGTGCTCCCAAAGTGGCCACAAGCAGCAGCTCTCCGAGCTCTCCCTCTGGTCAGGAAACTCAGGGCCCAGGGTTGTAAAGTTCTCCTGGGCTTCTCAGAACCTGCATAGTTGTACTCTGGGAGCACTACCTCCACGGGAGAGATCCATGGGGCCTAACTGCCTCCCTTTACACCTCATCCTACACTGATCTCTGTGGCAGAGGTCCGCAGGGCCTCCCAAGTTCCACGTGTGCTCCCACCCTAAGGACAACCCCAGCCAATGTTGTGGTGACATCCTGCCAGAGGGGCACAGGAAAATGCCAGAAGCAGCATGTTTGTCCACTGGCCGCGCGTGGGAAGCTGCTGGTGGCGGTGTCACCTCGTGGGAAGCCTGGGTGTCTCCGACCCGCTTGTCAAGCCCCCGTGGCACCAAGTGGGAGGGGGGCGAGCATATCCCTCTCCTTTCTTTGCCTTCCATGAACAGCTCTATTGATTGCAATTGGGTTATTAGCATGGGAAGGTGGTACCGAATGTGAATGGAAGTGACAGCAGTGAGGCAAAAGAAAGAGAATGGTGAATTGGCTCCCCCCGGAAAGAGAGGGGAGAAGCCCCCTGACCCTGCCTGGACTCGCTTTGTATTCTGGGATGGACGAGCCCTGGCCCTGAGGTTTGCTGGCTGCTCTGATGGGCAGGGAACAAATCCTGAGAACCCCGCATACACACAGCCAACCGAGGGACGTAGAGTGGGATGGATCTGTCCCACCACAGAAATCACCTGCAACAAATGGAACGTGCAGAAAGAAAATCCAACTTTAGTACAAAACAGAGAAGGATAGGGTCCCCATTTCCTTATGTTGAAACAAATACCTTCTGCTGACTTCATGTATACTTGCAAAGGAAGCAAAAATACTGCTACAAGGGATGCTGGGCCCTACTGGCCCAACTTACTCTGCTTAGAGATTTGGCTTTGTGCATGGTGCCCAGCCTGCAGCAAGGTAAATGCAATCCCACCCCTCCAAGTGAGCTATGGAGCTCAGCGGGACTCCGACGGTCTGCATGCCCGCCCATGTGCGCGGGGGTGCACGCGGCCAGTGGGTGGCCCGCTCAACATTTTGGTGGATGTTTCATTCCCACCCCTTTTACTACGACCCTGGTCAGGCCACTTTTATGCCAGTGACAGCTTCATGAAGCACAAAACATGGAGCAATACATGGCATGAAATTGGCAACAAAGCCGAGCAAAAGAAGGAACAATTCTCTGGCAGGATGTGATCACAGTATGGCTGATTGGATCTGGAAGCAGATGCCAGCAGCGGGTATTGTCCTGGTGACTGAAAAGACATGACCCCCGAGGTACAGAAGACAACGAGGCCCTCCTTATGAACCACAGGGGGAGGGGAGAGGAGGTGAAACCAATGAATAAATCAGGCGATGGAAACAGGGGAGAAAAGAAAATGCTAAAGAGGACTTTTATGGGGAGCGGGGCAGCTCAATGCGCAATAGCTCTACCTCCCCAGCTAGCTGAACACTTTCTCAGACAATGGCTTTTTAACAGATGGGAGCCCTGCTGAAAGGGGCCAAGTTGTGTGCGGTTGAGAATCCCTGTTTGTTTAGTCTGCAGCTCGGGCAGGTGTCTGCAGAAAGGCGATCCAGCAGGTTAAGTGTCTCAGCGGCGTTTAACACAGGCGAGCCGGCGTATGGAGGAGAACTGGTTTCACTGGCAGGGCACTGATCTTGTTAGACTTGTGTGTGAAGCCCTGGGGATGGAGAGGAAAAAAGCAACCTCTTTTTTTCCTTTTCTTTCAAGGACAGATTTTCTCGTGCTGTGGCAATCAGGCCCTAGCAATAAACCCTGCTGGTGAGGCTGTTTCATTTCACAGATACTGACAGGGCACGAAACATCACAGCTTGCGATGTCACAACTCTGTGCTCCTGCGAGCGTTCGATCCTTTTCCCCTCTCCTACAATACATTTGAAAATCCAGCTGTTAGCAGTACTGCTTTCTGAATGGGCTGCTTCATCTATTTCTGTGCTTACCAAAGGTCCTTGAAATTCCTCTCACACAGCTCCCGACCTCAGCGGTGGGGAATTATCCTCTGCAGTAAGAGAGATGTTGCCGTTCTGGTTGATTATGGCTGACGTCTCACTAAAAGAGCAGGGGGTCCCACCAACATTTCCCTTGCACGGTGAGAGATGGATCTAGTTGCAGTCTGGCCCTTTGCTTTCTTTGTCCAGCCTCCAAGTGTTTGCTGATACACTCCCTAGCACCCACAGTGGGAGAGTTTTCTTGCAAGACCCTACCAAAAACGGCCAAGTTATAACAGAATGGCCTGTGCCAGGAACGCGAAGCATGGGGATTAAGGTAGGAAAGAAAAATAGTCAGCATTATGCCTGAGTGCCAATGGGGATGTCACCTCCTCTCACACTGAACCATGACAATCACTGTAGCCCTGAATTTCATAAAATCATTGCATTTTAAGGTTGGAAAAGACCACTAAAGTCATCTAGTCCAACCATCAACACACCATGCCCACTAACTATGTCCCTCAGTGTCATCTCCACAGTTCTTGCACATGTCCAGGGATGGTGATTCCCTTGCTTTCCTGGGAGCTCCATCACTTCAAACAACCAAAGGAGAGGGCGAAAGGACACCACCAAATGAAGCTATGTCCGATCCACATGGTGATGATCTTGGTAAGAGCATGGATTCTACATGTCCAGTAAGACGGTCATCCTAGTCCAGGCATTTCTAGTTCCTCTTTTACCGACTCCTATGTTATCTTGCTGCCTTACTTGCCCTAAAGTTTCTCCATTATCATGGTTTACAGTGGGAATAAAAATGCTGCTCTTACTCTATTAGAGAAGCCCTCTCGAGAATAAACAGGTATCATTAATTTTAGGGGCTGGAGGTAGCACCGTGGCTGCATTACTCAACCAGTGCCTTTTGGCCCCCGGCCCTTTCTTGTACACCTCCAGGTCTGTTTTAAAAGAGGGAAAGGAAAGCTTAGTTCCTATGTGGATTGTGTTGCTGCATGGCTACTGAGCCCACTCTTAAAAACTCTGCAAAAACATTTCAAAGCAATTTGCACTATATCAAAAGCTTCATTTCCTCCTTTCCACTTAAAAAAAACAAAAACAAAAACAATCCTCTCTCTGGCTGAATTGGTTTAAATGCCATAAAATATTAACATCCACAGATTGTTACATACGCAATTCGATTTTTGATACCTATTTTCTGGCAACAAAACCAGGCTCTCCAACTAGCAGTCTAGGCACAAAGATCTTTCTAGATAATTTCCAACCTGTAAAACCTCTGATTTGAATATTTTTGATACAAAGTTAAGCATTTTTTCTTCAAAGCATCTAAGGACCTTGCTAATGCTCTTTCTGAATTCTCCTCTTCCCATTTAGTTATCTTTGTACTATTCATTTTTAGAGGCTTAGAGTGGAGTTTATGCGGCATTAGTATTCATAGGCACATGCTAATTTACTCGTATGTTCAGCTACGTAAGTGGGTTTTTTCAAATGAAACAGAGGGGATTAGATCTAGATCACTTGCTCTGAAGAAAAGTTGTAACGAGCCTCAACTTTCTTTTCTTTTCAACACAGAATCAATTACTATAACAAAAGTTTGCATTCCACCCCCCAAAAAATAAGCATTAATCTGCTGCAGCCCTGCAAAAAGGGAAAATAACATATCCTGGCTTGCCCCCCTTCTCCCTCCCGGTGGCTCTCGGTACAGCGGCTGCAGCTGAGGGTGGGCAGTGATGCGGCTTTGCCCGGCTGCACTCACCGGGGAGCAAAGTGTGTCATTGCCTGCGTTCCATGGGCACTGAAATGTGCTTAAACCCACACGTGTGGCTGAGAGAAACTTGTGCAAAAGCACCACCCGGCTGTACTGCAACATATTCAGCATATGGTTCAAGAGGAGCCATGCCGCATCTTGACTCTGTTTTTAGCTTTGTAACTCAGATTTTGAATGCTATTACTCTTAAGTACATTAACATCTGAAAGTCAGCTCAAATGTTCATCACTTTTTCCTGCGTTTGCTGTTCGGAAACAAGAGAACTACCTTCTCCAAATCCAGTTATGTTGTGAATTTGATTTGGAATATGTAATCCTCCATGACACGGTAATAAAGTAAAGCAGGGTGTGAGCAAACCCTTCGCTGCGCCCTCAGACCGACGGGGCTCCGAGTCTGACCCTCCCACGTCCACCCCACAAGCCCTGCGTGCCTCTGGGCCGCAGTCATACAGCTGTATACCGGCATTAGTGCTGCGCTTCTTTGGATGCCCTCCAGCGGCCAAGACAGCCGTGCTGCCAGCTTTGCTGTGCCGCAGCAGGAGCAGGGAGCAGCCCGCGCAGTCTGCCACCTCCATGAAAAAGCCCATTTCCAGAGGGCGAGGACTCACCCCCAACAAGCAATGCGCGTACAGCGCTCTGCCCTGCAAATGAAGGGGATTTGCAAGCAAAGCCGCAAGCTGTTCTACGCCACTGGCCTCTGCACTCCTGGGCATGCTTAATTGTGTCCTCCTGTACAACCCAGAGACTCGCTCTCCCTTGGGAGTCTAAAATTACAGCTGTTGTTTGGCACCAAACTTGGCGAAGATTGCCCTGCTGGAATGTAAATGTCTTGCAGCAAGCTGCAGCACAGTTCATTACATCGTGCACACACAAGCAGGGGATGCAAAATCCGATATTCCTGAGAGAGGACAATGAAGAACACTCTCTCTTTTGGTTTGCATCAGTTTGAAATGCCTCTGCTTGCTTTTTCCAAGTACTGAAATAGTTCATCTTAAGCCCTGTGCACATTCAGAGTAGCTCCCTATTGACTTCAGCTGTTGAAATCACTATATGGCGGTGCTATCCGAAGCAATTCTTCTAAAAGATACTTGTCACTCATCTTTCCATTAGAATCATAGAGACATTAAGGTTGGAAAAGACCATTAGAATCACCACAGCCAACCACCAATGCATCCCCACCATGTCCACTAACCACGTCCCTCAGTGCCACATCTCCATGGTTCTTGAACACCTGCCACCTCCCCTGGGGAGCCTGCTCCAATGCATCACCACTCCTCCTGGGAAGCAGTTTTTCCTAATATCCAGAACCTTCCTGGCACGGCTACCTGTCATCCTATTGCTGTGACCTGGGAGAAGAGGCTGACCCCCACCTTGCCACAATCTCCTCTCAGGCAGTTGTAGAGAGTGCTAAGGTCTCCCCTGAGCCTCCTCTTCTTCAGAGTGAGCAATTGCAGTTCCTTCAGTCACTCCCCATAAGACACTTATATGCTCCAGACCTACATGGCTCTGTTGCCCTTCTCTGGACACCCTCCAGGGCTTCAATGTCTTTCCAATTTGAAATTTCTAATCTGCTTGTGTTGATACTTCACACAGTATTTGGGCATGTGACCCAGAAGAGCTGCCCTTGGGGCAGATGTGAACAGGTGGGTTGCAGAAGGAATGCAGGTCCTGAGTGCATGCCACGGCCCTGCTGCTTCCGTGAGTCCTCTCCAATAGCTCTGGTTTTACCTGCAGGGTTTGCACTGCTTTGGCTTCTGCCTATGTAAGGCTCAGAATGCCCTGAATGCATGTTGACCATTCTGTAAACTGGTTTAGGAGGGCAGAGTGCTTGATAGATTGGGGCTTCCAACGCTGCTTGTTTAGCAAGGAATGCTCTCTTAATTTCTTATTGTTGTGCATGAGATTTAGTGCAGATCCTTTAATTTAAATGTCAGAGTGTGAGCAGTAATTTATTTCCATAAAATGAAAAGCAATAAAGTCAAATATATTAAGCTCTGGCTGTGAGAGCTCAGATTATACAATTTATAATTGTTTAAAAAAAAAAAAAAAAACAGCAAAAAACTACACGACAAAGGAAGAGTTATTGTCACTCACTTAAGCATTTGATTCAGGGCTGGTGAAAGCAGCCACGAGAGAAAAGAAGAAGAAAAGAGAAAGAAAGAGCGAGCAGGAGGAGCCAAAGTACGTGGGACACCAAAAGGTCCTTACGGCCAACACTGCCAGCTGCACAGCCCAGGGCCCTGCCACTGTGCAAGCTGTAGGATGCCAGCATTCTCCATAACTGCTTCTAACCTTTCTTACTGTCACTAGTAATTAAGACATTGAAAGCTCCTAGTTCTGACCGTAGTGCAGGGTGACCGGGCTTGCAGCCGTTCCTCATCTCACACCAAGAATCAATGGGCAACTTGGACCTCAATTTGTGCATTACGCCCTTAAAATCACATTCTCTGGCACCTGATGAAATACATAAGGGAGCAAGACTCTTTTTTCTCAGTAGCAGAGAAGACAGTTTTTCACTGTCCAGCACCTGAAACAGACCTGGTCCTCTGTATACACCACTGCTGATAAAACTCACAATCACAATGTGAAGGGGGATTCGGGTGATGATTACCTGAGCCAAATCAAAAAGGACTACACATAGAAACAGAGATTAATGATGAAAACACGTGTTTCTGGAGGCAGGGTGGTACTGCAGCTGCCAGCTGCACCAGGACTCAAGAAGGTGGAGCTCTAATTCCTGCTCTGTCAAGCCGTCTCTAATACAACCATCAGTAATGGAGAATATCTAAATTACCCTTGTAAAAGCTTGGCTTCAGAGAAAGTATGTAGACATTGAGAAGCACATTATAATCCTGTTCTTTCTTCCTTCAAATGTACAGTCCTCACTGTCAGTATTTAAGGGACACATGTGAGCCAGACCTGAGGACAAAACTGCGGGAAACAGCCTTCCAAAATTCTGCCATATACCACAGTCAGAGAAATTTCAGAGACCAACAGCAGCCACTGAGGCTGAACTAAAGAACCCAAATTCTGGGGGCAGCACATCTTCTGCTAAGCTTTGCCATGTCCGTGCCTTCTGCATCTTTTCAGGAAAGCAAACCACAAACCTTCCCGGCTCCCCGTGGTCATTGGAGCTGGCTTGTGCCGGTACAATGTGTTATTATTTTGGGGCAGAGTGGCTGGAAAGCTGCATAGAGGAAAAGGATCTGGGGGTGTTAGTTGCCATCTGGCTGAATGTGAGCCAGCAGTATGCCCAGGTGGCAAAAAAGGCCAATGGCATTCTGGCTTGTGTCAGAAATATTGCAACCAGCAGAAGCAGGGAGGTGATTGTCCCTCTGGATGCAGCTCTGGTGAGGCTACACCTCAAGCGCTGTGTTCAAGGAAGACATCAAGGCCCTGGAGCAAGTCCAGAGAAGGGAACTGAGCTGTGCAGGGTCTGGAGCACATAAGTGTCTAATGGGGAGTGACTGAAGGAACTGCAATTGCTCACTCTGAAGAAGCGGAGGCTCAAGGGAGACAATTCTCCCCTGCAGCTTGGAAAGCAAATGGTATCCTGTGCTCCATCAGAAGAGGGGTGGCCAGCAGGGACAGGGAGGTGATTGTCTCTCTCTATTCTGCCCTTGTGAGGCCCCATCTGGA